>JAUESO010000286.1:0-66849 GCA_030914385.1 Drosophila antonietae
CACGCGTACTGCTCTATCTGGCAGCCCCAACCCGCCAACCCGCCACCCCTGCCACAACCTGGCAGCCTCACCCACCTACCACCCAGCCCACAGCCCATAGCCCACACAGGCCAATTGTTCGCTGTCTTGGCTTATTAGGTTGAGAATGCCGGACAGCCTATACAAACATCAACAGCCAACAGGCAGCAGTCACAGCAGCAGCAGTCACAGCAGCAGCAGCAGGCAACGAGCAACAGCCAACACCAACCAACAACAACAACAACAATTATAAGCCGACTGAATGGAGCAGCACTCAGCAATTATTTGCATACAAGCGTGCAAGACAGAGACAACACACACACACACAAATACACACACTGTGCGTGTATGTGTGTGTGTGTGAAAAACGCGTGAAAATTTTGAAAATGCTTTGCCCATCCTTAAATGGCAACAACTTAAAGCGCCAAAGTCAAGTGTGCCAAAGCCTCAAATACCCTGGAATTAAAAAAATAAATATAAACAGATTGCATGAAATATAAAAGCATAAATAAATACAAATAATCGAAATATAATAAATGTAAATAAATTTAAGTAAATATAAATAAATTGAAAAAAAAATATAACAAACAAATATATATATAAACATAAGTAAATACAAATAAATATAAACAAAATATAATAAATGTAAAAAAATATTAAATAATATACAAATATATATAAAAACATGAGTAAATATAAATAAACTCAAAATAAATATAAATAAATCTGCATAAACAAAATATAATTAATATAAAAAATATTAAATAAATGTCCAAAAATATTAAATAAATGTAAAAAAATATTAAATAAATGTAAAAAAAATATTAAATAAATGTAAAAAATATTAAATAAATGTAAAAAAAATATTAAATAAATGTAAAAAAATATTAAATAAATGTAAAAAAAATATTAAATAAATGTAAAAATATTTAAATAAATTAAATATAAACATATTTAAGAACAAAAATAAATACAAATAGGCTTATAAAAATATAAAGAAATCAAAATAACAAATCAATTATGACTTATTAAAATAAATTTAAATAAATGTAAATGAATATAAATAAATATAAATAAATATAAATAAAATAAAATATATAAAGTTTGAATAATATAATATGCTTATATATACATATATGTATATATTTCTATATATCTGAAGTAATGCAAGATGATTGTCTCAGTGTGGATCAATTATCTCTTATACTCTCAAAATAAGAATACATCTTATGCTCGCTAGCCTTTATAGATATTCAAGAGTGAAACAAATCTGTTTTGATTTTTTCATCAAAGACTTAACTCCATATCTTCTTTTAGTAAATTGTTTTCTAAAGAGGATCCAATTTATGGTTCATTTTGTTGGCTAAATTGTTCAATTGAAATCAACTGCGCTAGGCTGATGAGCAATTTTAGACATATTTTTTTAAGCTTGTATTTTCAACAATTTTCAAAAATACTTGCTAAAGTTATGCTGAAGCCAATTTCAATTTATTTGAAGCTGACTTAACGAAGTTAAATAGAAAATTATTTTTGGGACTTTAGTAAATCTCACTTAGCTTTAACTATGAGGTCTTTGGAATTTGGAGATTTGGTAAATTTACTAGTTAGCAAAGTTATAGAAACTTAAATATATATATATGTAACTATAATAAAATATGAATTTCATTGGCTAAAATGCTTCCAATTATTTTATAACTTTAAAGCATTTGCCGTTAAAGGAAAGACAACAAAAAGTTGTTGAGCAAGAGAAAAGTTGTCTGAAAATATGTGCAACTGTTACAGGGTATTAGAGTCGTGTCAAGGAGCAGTAGGAGCTGAAGCTGCTTATTATTATGAAAGCGTAGCGTATACGAGCCGCAAACCAAACGAAGGACACACACACACACACACATACAGAGACAGGGCGGCTCTGTGGTTGTGGCACAGGGTGTGCATGGTGCTTGCTGTTGTCGTTGTTGTCATTATTATTGTTGTCGTTGTTGTTGTTGTTGTTGTTGTTGCCTTCGTAAGTTCTTAGCGCCACGCAGACCGCAGTTGCTGGCCAGAAGGCGTTGCGTGGTGCTATTTGTCCAGGCTTGGGCTGGCATTTAAAGTGATTTAATGTTTGGCTTTTGCTTGCCGAATTGATGGCGTTGGTCATGAGCTGGGGGGCGGTGGGTGGGTGGGTTTTTTTTGGTGGGCGTGTTGTTGGTATGCCAAAATTTTTGCTTATATATGCTGCGCAAATTCAGCATAAATCTATAGACAAACAAACTTGCATAAGCTAAGAGAGAGAGAAAGGAGAAAGCGAGAGTGAGAGAGAGGGAGAGTGAGCGTGAGAGAGAGTGAGAGTGAGAGTGTCCGTGCACAGTGGGCCCAGCTATTGTGCAATGAAGGATGCGAAATTTATGCTACAGGTGTTGCCGCCCAGCTGTTGGCAACGGAGAGCCAACGTGGCCCGTTGTTGGCCGCAATTTAATGCGCTTATGGCCATATAACTTAATTTCAGCAGCTGCCAACTGGATTACTCTCAGTATGTATACGAATGGACGGCATACACGGCGTATGCGTATCAATTAGTACACCATACACCTGCTCATGCAGCGTGATCATCGTATGCCACACACACACACACACACACACACTCTCTCACACATAAATTGGGCCACGTTTATTGTTAACTATTTTGGGCGTAAAGCAAAAGTTGTACCTGTACTTTTTGGCAAAAGTTTTTGCGCCCCGACTTGGCTAATTGGTTGGCGCTGTGGGTCAGGCAGACGCTTGCCGCAATTGCCAGCAGGCTCAACAGTTAGATTGCCAAACTTTGATTGATTACATGTCGTCTATATAACTTACAAACATATATATATATATGTATATGGTATCGATATCTATTTGTTTGTGGGCAGAGCTTTTCACTTACACTTGGCTTAATAATATTTTAATGGCTTTCGCATTAGCACAGCCATCGTTCATATTAATTAAGCTGTGCTTGACAGCATCAGCATCGAGGCATATATTATTTAACATCTGTTAATTAACATAATTTAAATAACATGTCAAATGGAAGCCAAAGGAGATGCTTAGCCTGAGGTGTGTGTGTGTGATAAGAGTTTAAGCAACATCGATTGCAATTATCGATAAATAACGATAATGAGCAAATTGATTGTGAATATGCAAGAGAATGCGAAGATGTGTGAATCTAATCGAATGTATGTGTGAATGAATGAATGTATGAATTTATGAATGTATGAATGTATGAATGTATGAATTGTATGAATGTATGAATGTATGAATGTATGAATGTATGAATGTATGAATGTATGGATGTATGAATGTATGAATGTATGAATATATGAATATATGAATATATGAATATATGAATATATGAATATATGAATATATGAATATATGAATATATGAATAAATGAATATATGAATATATGAATATATGAATAAATGAATATACGAATATATGAATGTATGAATTTATGAATATATGAACATATGAATATATGAACATATGAATAATATGAATGTATGAATGTTTCCTAAATTCTTTCTATCTATCTATCTATCTATGCATTCACATGAACACAAGCACATTTGCTGTAATAAATATGTAATATATCCGCTCTTCTATTCGATTCTCAATAATTCAAATAAGCGGATTGTTGTGCTTGCCATAGAAAAAGTTTTCCTTTATTCCAATCAAATTCTCAAATTCTCTCCCAATGCTGTCTGCCCCACTTCACATACATATGTTCAGCAGTAAGTGTTTTGGCAAACACTTTGTTTTCCTCTCCTCTTCTTCTCTTTCTCTCTCTCTCTCTCTCTCCCTTTGGGCTATTCATATTCAAATGCTCTCGAATTTCATTCAATTTATTGCCAGTCGCAATTTCTATTTGGAGTTGCGCGTGTGTTTGTCGAATTTACGTTTACAATTTCGAAGTGCTATCGAACACTGTTTGCATTTTGCATGCTGGCGGCTCGGCTCTAGTGCTCAGTGTGTTCGTTGTGTAATTAATGCTGCCGTCCATTTTGCATGCGACAGAAGGTGCAGACAGGTAAGAGCGCAACAGAAGCTGCAGCCAACTGAAGTGCTTCAACATCTGCATCCACACACAGACAGAGACACACACACACACACCTACGCATAGTGGGAGAGTGAAATGTGAGTGTTTGGCTGCCGTGGGCGAGTTTCGATAACAAAGTTATTGGACCAACAACTGAACTGGGCCAAGTTGCTGCGACAGCAAACAAGCAAAAGCAACAGCAACAGCAACAGCAACAGCACAAAGTACATGGACAAGAAATAAGTATGATCTAGATGGGAATGAACCACGAGCGGATAGCCTGTAAAAAGTGTAGTGCATATTGTGTTTTAGTTCGAGAGCTTGAGTTGATATCTAGCAGTGAGCGGAAGTGTATGAGCGGACAGGGTAATATATAGACAGTTAACAGACGGATAACAGACGGATAACAGATGGATAGCAGATGGAAAGTAGATAGATATACAGAAGAATAGATGGATAGATAGATACATAAGCGGATAGAGAAACTGATAAACATATGCATTTATTGACGGATACATAGACGGATAAATAGAAGGATAGAGAAATGGACAGACAAAAGGATATACAATTACGATTGATTATTGATTGACGAAAGACAAATGGATATACATAGACAGAAGGATACAAAATGGATATACGCTCAATTTATTGTCGAATAGATAGAAGGATAGATAGATGGATAGACAAATGGGTATACAACTGGATAGAGAGGAGTATTGATAGACAAGCATACAAACGGATAGATAGACATAGGCAGAAGGATAAATAAACGGATAGAAAGATGGATATACAGATGAATTTATTTACGGATATATAGATGGATAAATAGATGGACAGACAGAATGTTATATAGACGGATGTACAGATGTACGGTTAGATAGAAAAATAGATAGACAGTTATATAGTCGGATAAACAGAAGGATAGATACTTATATCAGAGGGAAACCCACAAGAATAGACGGATAGGCAAAGTTTAACTATACAGATAGAAGAAAGGAATGAATCTAATATTTCAATAGACCAAATTACAGAATTGCAAGCGAATGAGCGGAGAAAGAACGTTGGAAATTCGGATAGACAGTCAGATAGATGGATAAGTATACAGTTATAAAGAAGTCTAGTAAGTCTAGATTTAAATGGAATAAAAAGAATAAATAGAAGAAAAGAAAAGAAAAAGATTGACAGCTAGATCGGCGGATATCTAGTTGTCTGCCCATAGCTAAATAGACTGGCGGATAAACATACGGGCAGAACGATTGAAAGATAAATCGACATATAGACTGGTCCAAGGATAGTTGCTCTACATGATATCGAACCCATTCATTCATTCAGTGCTCTAATGATACCCATTAACAAACTACAGGGTATACGCCAAGTTGTTAGCCACGCACAGGCCACACCCACTGCAGACGCCCCGGCAATGTTGCTTGGTGCCAGGCGAGAGTGCAAGGAGTGAGTGAGAGAGAGAGAGAGGGAGAGATGGAAAGGACCGTGGCCAGGGCCAGGGCCAGGGCCATGCCCATTACTGTTGCCAACTTCGTTCGCTGGCTTTCGCCACTTTTGGCTTTTGTGCTGACAACGTCTAATTTCAATTTATTTAGCTTCCAATGACAACGCACAAAACGTTGAGTGCATTTGGCATGGCTTGAGTCCCGGCAAGGGGGTGGGGGGGTGGGCTGGGGGAGAGGGGCTTCCGCCTCCGTTACATTTGGTTGTCGTGGGCCGATGCAAAGTTCTAAGGCTAATTTCGATGTTGATGTCGATGTTTGGTGCCAGCCTCTGCTGAGCGCGCACATTTCAAGGATTCATTTGCCTTGCTATGTGTTGTCGAAGTCAGCAGAAAAGCTGGCAAATCAGTAAGCCAAAAAAACAACTCAGTGGCACTTGGCCCAGGTCCTGGCCAAAATCAACAAGTGAAAATGCAAATGTGATTATTTATTAAGCGCTTTAAATAATTCTGCTTCGCCTGTCTTTTGCCTTTCACTCGCTCTCGCTCTCGGTTCGCTCTCTCTTGCTGTCTCTGTTTTTGCTTTGATTTACTTCTGTTGCTTATTGTGGCATTTCCTTAGGCGAAAAGTGGAAGTGGAAGGGTGGGTGCTGTGTGCTAGGTATGGCTGCCTTGCTGCAGAGGGCAACAGGTTACAGGTAAGCAAGCGGGCGACAGAAATGTAAATTCATAGCAGAGCCAATTGAAAATTCAACAGTAAAATGCAAAATGTTTTGTAATTGCCAACGCGCGGATGCGCACCGCTTTTCCTGCCACCAGCATTTTCCAACTTTCCCACCTTTCCCATCTTTTCCACCTTTTGCACCTTTTGCTTTCGCGAGCTTGATTAAACGTCAATAGGATTAAAGCATTTTGCCATTGTTCGCTTTAGTTGCTATGCATAATTTAGCTTCCAGGGAAGCTCCAAAAATATAAATTAAAATATGAAATTGAAAACTGTACAAAACTTTACCACACGCGCCCAACGTTCGAATGCTCTTTTTCTGGGCCAAATGTATTAGCTGAAGTGCGAAGAAGTTGTTCAGGTGTTTGCCAAGCATTTAGAGCTCAAAGAAGTTTGTGAAAAGTTTCAATTGTTAGCGCATTCATAATCAAAGAGTTTGAATGTTAACTTATTCATTTAGTTTCGGGTTCAATTTAACTGCCAGTTAAGCGCTGCTGTTAAGTTTAACAGAATATGTTAACATTTTGATTTACTTTATATTCTTGAATATTCCTGTAATTTTCTTGATACTAAAATTGTTTTTATTTTAAATTAGATTGGGGTTTTCTTTGAGCTCAAATTTGAATTTGAATGCGAGGCTTTAGCTTTGAGTTTCGTTCTAAAAGATTTAGACTTCATGGTTTTTGAAAGATTTGGCAGCTATTTTTTGATTTGAGCTCTTGGCTTTGTTAAATATTATTTTGATATTTTTTGATTTCGTTTTAGTTACGATTTCCGTCTTGACATTTAGATGCTGATATTTTTGTTCAAGATTTTTGAATATTTAAGATTTAGTTTTGGACTTTGCTTCGAGTTGCTTAAATATTTTTTTATGAGATTTAAGTCAAGTTTGCTAATGAATATTTTCACTTTGATTTTTCTGGGGATATATTTAGAGATTTATGCTTTAGATAGTTATAGTTTAGAGTTTATATATAGCTTATAGTTTAGATTTCGTTTCACTCTTGGCTGCAGCTGGAGATTAAGTGTCTTGTTGCTAGGTCTTAGCCAAGATTGCGGATTAATTTTTGTCATACGAGACCTGAAAGTTATGTAATAGATATATTGATTCGAGAATTGTTATTCCAGATTTTAATTTCCCGATTTTTTATTATAGATGTTAGATTCCACATTCTAAATATATGATTTAGCTTCAGGCAGCTTTTATCGATTTATCGATAGTTCTGCTTTAACATATTCGATTTGAAGTTTGTATGTTCTAGCTTTTGATACTGGAATCTTATACGAGATTGTCGATTCAGTCCGTTCAGTCATTTTTGTTTCATACTGATCCTTAAGTTTGGATTCGCAATTACTTTGAACTCGATATTTCTGCTTTATATACTCATTCTATTTGCAGTTTTTATGTGGGCGGTTTCGATACTAGAGTTTTATATACAAGATTTGATTCAGCTCGTTAAAGTTCTTTTAATTCAGCTTGAATTTAAGATTTCGAATTGCTTTTTTTTCACTGAATTTCCATTCGATATTTCATATTCATTTTCAGCATTGCTTCGATAACTCGAATTTTCCTTTGCTCTAATTTACGTTTCCGCTCAACCTCGTGTCAAATCAATGCCAAGACTCGGTCTTACCCATTAATTGGCAGAGCATTTAATGAGGTCTTTTTTTTTTGTCCTTTTTTTTTTTTCGTATGGCGTCGCCTGTGCGCTCTGGAATGCAAATTAATTTCAAGCAATTTCTTTTTGCTGGTTACTGGCAAACTAATACCCAAAGTGGAGGCTGCTGTTGGGCGTGGCAGCTACATATTTTCATATTTTCGTGCAGGGCAGGTGACAGGAGACTGTGGCCAATAAGCGTCATTAGGCGCTTAGCAGGCACCTCGAGTGCCAAGTAAAAAAGTCGCTCTCTCTCCCGCTCTCTCTCTCTCTCTCTCTCATTGTGTGTCCTGGCATCTTGTCGTGCTCCTGCGCATCCTTCAGTGATTTTACCAAATTTCAATGTTGTCATTGTGCCGAAAATGGGCGACAGCTGCAGCCGCCGGGCGATTTCATTTAGACGCCAAACTCAACTTATCAAAAGCAAGCGCTCAAATCTCTTAACTGTGCGTGTAGGCGTCGCCACTCATGGCCATGCTGGCCGTGGGTGAGTGATAAAAAAAAAAAGGTAAAAAAAAAAAAATGCGAAGGTTTTGCAGCAAAAGCAAAAACGTGTCGAGCCAGCAATGTGGCAAGGTGTTTGGAAGGCAAATGAAGCGGAAAGCAAAGAGTGAATGGAAAATGCGTAAGAAATAGCTGCTTCTCATATATACGCATATGAAAAGGCACACACATATCTGTGTGTGTGTGTGCGTGTGAAGAATCTTGGTTTAGTCCTTTGTCAACTGGCTTTTAGCTTTGTGCGTCATTTGAAGTGCCGCATCGTCTGACCTTACCCCTTGGTGCCTTGGCACTGCCCGCTGCTTAATGAGCGATAATAAAGATGGATCGGATATCAAAGTTAAAGGCAGCAGGAGCCTATATGAGCCGACACGACTCTTCACGATTCTCTGCGACCGCGCCACCTCGACCTTCAAGCGGTAACCAAGCCGACAGCAATTTCATCTAATCCAGCGCCAAATTGTATAAAAACCATAAGTGTTTCACCAGAAGCCAAAAATATTTGCACTCAACAGCCGTGGCGTATGGGGGAGTATGTTTTCCTGACTTAAGTGATTAAGTGAGTGGAACGATATATTAGAATATTTGAAATTTCCGATTGAATTGCATATTTCGGGAATTTATTGTTGACGATTGAAGGCGCCGCCAGTTGACACTTTTGGAGGTGAGCAAAAGGTCAGAAATGCTCAGAAGCAGATACAATTTTAGAAATGTACACAAATATACATTCACATATATATACATATACATATATATTAAAATGTATTTTCGATATGGCGAGACTGTGCTGATATTCTGTAAATATGCTGAATTTCTGAGAAATTCTGTTTGAAAGCCGAAAATATTTATATTATTTGCTGGATGGATTCATTTTCATTATTCATTCATCTGTATACTCATTGAATTTTGTGCAAATATATGCAGCAGACAGAACTAGGCGTGGCAGACTGCATAATATTTAAATAAATTCTTGATTCTTGACAAAAAGAATTGATATAAGAATATGCTTTGGTCATTATATATATATATATTTCTACATTCCTCAAGGTGTATACGATTTTTCTTTATTTTCTTATTATTGATTATCGATAATAATCGATAATTTTATTTTATTTAGTGGGCGTAGTTTAAGTTCAGATGCAGATTATATATTTTGTGCTTGAAAAATCCTTTTTCCTTTTTCCAAATGAGAGAGAATGTACAGAGAGAGAGACACACACGCCCAGAGAGAGAGAGAGAGAGAGAGAGAGATAGTAGAGAGAGAGAATTATATATAGAAGAGAGAGAGAGAGAGAGAGATAGTAGAGAGAGAGATAGAGTAGAAAGAGTGAGACAGAGTAAAGAGAGAGGGAGAGGACAGAGTAAAGAGAGACAGACAGAGTAGAGGAGAGACAGCGTAGAAAGAGAGGCAGAGTAAAGAGAGAGAGAGAGACATAGTATACAGATAGAGAAAGAACGAGTAGAGAGAGATGAGAGAGAGAGAGACATTTTCTGGGTAAGATTAGATTAGAAGGACTGCCTGATTGAATAAATCATATGAATTACTTTAGCAACAGATGATGAGAAGACGAACAAAAATCTAAAGAATTTATAGGTAGCAGCAAAGTCAGGGATATGCTTGACCGGCATTGCCCATTGCAAATCATTCTTGAATTTTTAAATGTAGTTAGCTTAATGCCAGCAAGAGCTGAATATAATGCAAAATTAGTTAGAATTATAATTATTGAATTTATTCAAGCAAGAGTATGGCTCTTACTTTCCTGATATGAAGTACTTTCAGTAGCAGCTGCAGAGAACACAAAAATAATTATAGAATTAGCTGGAATTATTAAAATCAAAGTATCTTTGAGTCGGAGACTGCCCCAGGGCTTCGGATAACTTCTAGACGGGCATTGCCCAAAGGCTAACTCTTAAATTCTGTAATTTAATTTTGTTTAACTTGAAGCCAGCAACAGGTAAAGAGAGATCCAGAATAATTATAGAATATATTGAATTTGGCCAAGTCAAGGCTAAGTCAATAGAGTTTATAGGTTTTAGCTAAGTACGAGTAGTTCCTAGGCGGTTACTTCACATTAGATCTCTCTCAATTGTTCTCTGGAATCCTTTCAACTTCGCTTGACTTTCAGCTAGCAATAAGTTTAACAGTTAGCTATAGAACTTACAGGATTTGTCTAAGCCTGGTGCAAAGGGCAACAGCTTTTGTTCACTTACCTGTTGCAATGAAGCCAATTAAATTGAGCATTGTTCGTTGCATATTTCCATAGCTGTCGTCTGCTTCGTATTTTTACATACACACACACACACACACACACACACACACACACACATATGCATTCAATTAGCTGCTGCTGCTCGAGCTCGTATGTTAGCTAAATTGACATTAATTTAATTGCTGTTGCTGTTGTTGTTGTTGTTGTTGTTGTTGGCCAACAGAGAGTGGCTGATGCACTCGTGTCGTGGCTAATAAAATGGCAAATAAAATTATCGCAATTGAATTAATCAATTACATTGATGAGTTGCAACCCCCTCGAAAAAAGGCTAATATAAAATGGCTAGGCTAAGAGGTATTTATGCAATCAATATATTATCTTTCCTCTATTAGCTAGCTTGAGCTTGTGGGAGTTTCAGCAAGATTCCATGAATTTGTCTTCTAATCGCCTCTCTGAAGTATTGCTACAATCAGAAAATCAGAAAAATAGAATCAAATACTTGACATTTAGTTGAATATACTTCTCTGGAAATGACACTGAGAGAAATTGTTGTACATGGCATTTAGGTAGTAGTTCTAGAAGTTTTTTTTTCCCATCTTATGTTATTCTGTAGCATTTCTATGTTGATCCATGGGAACATTATCAATTGTTTTCCAGTTTCCAGATTCCAGCTTTTCCTTTGCAAAATCCCAGATTCTTTGCTATGCAATTTTGCTATTGCACTCCACTCTCCCCACTCTGACTTTATCTATAATCTCTGCACAGATAATTTCTTTCAACTGCAATATCTTATAGTTCTATGATAATATTCACATTAATTTCTTGCAGTGTACACGCTAAGCGTATTCAATGTGATTTTAGGCTTTGTGCTTGAGGCTTTTATAGGCGAGATTCGAGAGAGAGAGAGAGAGAGAGAGATATGTATATATAGCCATTGAATGCGCGGATGAATGAATGTGTATATGAGGCCTGAGTTCCTAGAACTTATATATTGTGCTCGTCGAGGCTATAGGTAGCGTTGTGTACTGCTTTCTTTTATTTTTGCTTTTCTGCTTACATAACAAAGCGGCACAGTGTAGGTCGCATTGCCTTGGCAATTTATTCCGCAACAGTTGGATAAATTTCATAAGGATCTGACCTGACGTTAAGCTCGAGCCGACGCAATATCAATATCCCACTCCCATTCCCATTGCCATTGCCATTGCCATTGCCATTGCCATTGCCATTGCCTTGGCCCATTCCCTTTCAGCCCGTTGCGGATTTGGGCATATTGAATCTGTCTTCTATTTTATGGGCGCCCGCAGGCTCTGTTCGTTAAGCTTATTTCTGATTCAAATGTTGCCTACACAAGCTATATACATATATATGTGTATGTATGTGTATGTGTGTCTTTTTAGCCATTGACAATTGAGTTTGTTCTTCTGTGCTGCTAAGCTGCAACTTACGCAACAATTTCATTTTCACAGAACTCGAGCTGAAGTCAACTCTGAAAAGCAACAACAATGCTGCATAATATCTCTCTCAATTCACCCCTGCATCCGCATCAGCATCCGCATCCTGTATTTGTCTCTGCAGCAATTAGCAAGTCAATGCGCCAGGCAAAGGTGCCAACAGCCACAGCTGCCAAGGATGTCCACAGGATAACAACAACAAAGTTTGCAACACAGCAAATTCCATGGGAATTTTTAATTGTCCTTTTTGTTTGTTGCTGTATCCGAAACCTAAATCAAATTGCTGTGCAAATGTTTTTTAATTGCATTGCCCACATGCCACAATTGCAAATCCTATTAAGCGCATGGCTAGCATATGCACTAAAGACGAAGTCAAGGGATAAAGCCAATACCTCAATAGTTAACAAACACTTTGTATGCGGCTCAAGTGCTTACAACTTGTGCGAAGGCCTAAATCTAAATCAAGCAATATTCAGCACGTCCACAAAGAATTTATAAAGTTAGCAACATTGAGCATGCCCAACTACTATTATATCCAGACCTGATGGGGATGGGATAGACTCAATGAAATATATTATTATATAAATATAATCTTGATCGAGACGACGAACTGAGCTGATCTCTTGATCTAATTGACTGTAGAAGCTCTGCTCTCTGTATATGAAGTATTTATATAAATTGACAGTCTAAACTCTGCTCTGTTTGGGGTATCTTCTAGTCGCTCACTCCCGACTAGTGCACTCCTCTATTCGTTTATTGGTTTTTTCCTCACAATGATTAACAACATGACCAAAATCTTAGGACAATATGAAAATTTCTGTATGTCTTTCCAGCTACAGTTATCTCAGATGATGTCGTATATAAATAAAGTAGAGTATTTGAATTTTCAAAGATTTTCATAATAATTATGTGCCAGACTCATATTACTCGACTATATACTATAAAACTTTCTACAAGTTTAGAAAATTATTAAGCTGTCAAGCTGTAGGCACAAATGTTACCAAAAAGACAAAACTTGCAGGGTTTACAGGGTATTGCATAGTCATTTTCATGTATCTCATTTCGTTTGAGCACCCTGCTAGGCACAAGATTAACTTTTTATAGGGTATTGCATAGTAGTATATTCTCATAATCAATTTTTTTTTTACATTCATCTCATTTAACTTATTGTATTTGTCATAATCACAACAAAGACGAGCAAAGATTTTCACAGGGTATATTTAAGTCGTATACAGGGTATGTTAAAGTCTCACATTTGCATATTTCAAAATGCTTACGGGGTATTTCAAATTTGTCAACTCTTACATATAGTTTCTTAGTCTAACAATTATAAAATATGTCAAATACAGACAGAACTAATTACAGGGTATTGTAAAGTTTTGTATTATTATGCTTCTTTCCTTTTCTCATATTCTAGAAATTCCAAATTTTGGTAAAGGCAAGCGGAACTGTTTACAGGGTATCACCAAGTCATATATTCTCATATCTTGTAGTTTCATAATGACAAAGATAGGCATATGATTTACAGGGTATCTCCATATCTCAGTCCCTTTGGCTTATTCTAGCAATTCGCAGTCCTGCCAAAGATATTCAGAACTCTTTACAGGGTATCACCAAGTCGTATATTCTCCTATCTCATTCATTTTGTCTTATCCGAACCAATGCTCAATCTTACAGGGTATCTTCATATCTCATTCATTTTGTCTTATTCTAGTAATTCGATGTCATGTTAAAGATATAAGGAACTGTTTAGAGGGTATAGCAGAGTAGAGTTTCTTGTCACGTTCCTTTAGTCTTATTCTAGCAATGCTTACAGAGTATCGCCAAGTCGTATATTCTCATATCTCATTCCTTTTGTACCATTCTAGCCAAAGAAAAGCAAACTATTTACAGCGTATTGTTAAGTCGCATATTCTCACATCTCGAACTTTTTTTTTTACAGGGTATTGCATGTTCATACATATTTCGTACATTTTGATCTGTACTCTAGCATTTCAATTACTCTTTATTGTATTCTTGTTGCCTCTGTTTCTCCAGCCAGCCTCCACGCACATAAATTAGTCGAGTTTTATGTGCAAAGACTTTTACTCAAAAATAGTCGTAAAGCCTTTAGAAAGTTTATTACTTTTTAAACTAGCACGATTGAGAGTGGGAGGAGAGAGTATTTATGTAAGTGGCGAATGAAATACAAATGGATCGTAAATCTATCAACTGGCATGTTTCTGTCTATCTCTCTCTCTCTCTCCCTCTCTCTCGGTCTCTCTGTCTGATTTCTTCGTTCTTTCGGTCTGTTTTCATTGGCGAAGCATTTGGCTTGTCAATTGCTTTTTCCAAAGCCATAAACTTCAATATACATCTATGAATTTATAAATATATATCTATATAGATATATAGATGTGTGTATCAAGAATTTAGCAAACTGTCTATATGTATGCTTAACAGAAATTAGCGGCCTCAAGTTAATTAAAAAATTCTCGGGACATGCAACAAGTTGACGGCTAGCCATGACGCACGAGAATCGCGGCGGTCGCATCTATTGATAGAATTTATGATTGCCATTGAAAATGTTGAAATTATGAAAGCATAGCTATATACATATATATATCTATATACATGTATCTGTATATATATGAAAAGTATTCACGGCGACGGCCTCTCTTTGTCATGCAACGTAAATTTATTGGAAACACGTTGCCAGACGCCAATAAATGAAACATAAATTCGAAAATGCGACAACTAAATAAAGATGCCTACGACTTGTTCTATATATTACATACATATGTATTGTAGCTTGTTGGCTCTACTTTCTTTCATTTTATTTGCCATCCGAATGTCAAGTTGCGGCTCTTTAAACTTGCCCACGGCCAACTGCAGGCAAATGCAATTGAAAAGCCATTTAAGAGCGCTTCAGCGAAGCACCCAAGTTGCACGCCAAACTGGGGCAGAAAGTGACCCTTCTAGCTTATATATATATATATACTATATACTACATAGTATATACCTGCCCAAGTTTGCAGCAAGTTGAATGGCTTAGAGAGTGCGCGCGCGCTGCCTTTGTTAAGCGCGAAAAGCGCTGCTCGCTGAAGAATCAAGAGTTTTAGCTTCAATACAAGTGCATATTGTGCTTTGTCTGGCTGCGATTTAACAGATTTGGCATTATTAAGCCATTATTAACATGCACTTAACAGTGAAAGAGCTACAGCATAAAGGTACAAAAGATTCTTTACATAGCAAAAGCAATTAGCTCAGCTACAAAGCCAGAAAAGCAAGCTACAAATTTTACATTCGATCTTGTTACAATTGTAAAGTAGAATAATTTATCCTCAAGTTAAATTGCAGCTTCTACATGCTTTAAGTTTGCATTGAATATAGACCACACTCCTGAACAATCAAACTATTTCAAAATGATTTCATATCTTATTGCATTATACTTTAGCATAAGCTAGTAGAATTTATCCTCATGATACATTGTCAGTAAAGTTGTTCCTACTCCACTTCCATACTTTATTCAATTTTATCCACATGCTAAATTGATTAGCCGCATGCTTAATCTTATCATAGATCAAGCAGCAATCAAGCTATTTCCAAATAAAAAGCCAGAAGTATTACATATAATGAATGTGGAAGAATGTATCAAGGAATGAATATTATACGTTTGGGATTACGTTGAGCACTTAGGTTAAGCAAATTTGCTTAGTTTCACATTTGCCGCCAGCTGCAGTTGGTCATTATTTCAATTTGCAATTGAGTCAAATGACAAACGCTGTCTATAAAGCTCTCCACTCTATCATAGGGGTCATCTCTCTGGAGGTTTGCTGCGAGACACGCAATGTGGCAACATGCTGAGGCGCTGCTCGATGTATCTCTCTGTGTATGTGTGTGTCTGAGGCGGGGTGTGGCAATTGCATTTAATTGCGAGCCCCAATGCAATTAGTCAAATGCCATACGGCGGCAGCAGCAGCAGCAGCGGCAGCAACTGTTACATGAACCTAACTGAATGCAACACGCGAGCACTTGAAATGCTCCCATAAGCAGCCATGTAATGTGACATCATGTGCTCTTGGCTTAGCCTCTACCCCTGCCCCTATCTATATCCATATCCGTTGCTCCTGCCGCTGCTACGACTCCTGCTGCTGTTACTGCTGCTGCTCCGACTTTGGCTTCTACTCCTGCTCTTGCTTCTACCCCTGCCTCTTATCTATATCCATATCCCTGCTTCTACCGCTGCTTCGACCCCGCCTCTACCACTGTTACGACTCCTGCCTCTACCGCCACTCCTGCTGACCCTACTTCCGGCCCAGTTCATGCCCCAGCTTTTGCCCTTGTTTCTAGCTACGGCCCTGCCTCTAACACTCCCTCCAGCCACTGCCCTGCTCTTGTGGCTCGTCGCTCAATTGGCTTGGTCAGCAAAAGTTGGCCCTGGCAGCGGCCAAAAGCACCCAAACCAAACCACTCGGCCAACAGCAACTACGCACCACTTATCCATGCGCTAGCCATTGCATATTCAATAATAATCCCTCCTCTGGTATTAGCCACAAATTGTATGCTCTGTCCCGCTTGCTAGCTCTCGCTCCCACTCCCACTCTCTCTCTCTCTGTACCTCTCTCTGTCTCGATGTCTCGCTTTTTATTTTGCTATACGTATGTACGCTTAATATCGGTGCTAAAGCTCCACAATATTTTTCCACATGAATACGAAAGCAGCGCCACTATATGACAGTGAGCACTCGCTAAGTGGAATTGCAATTATCTATATTTCAATAATTGTTTTAAATTGGAGTTACATATATAAATAAAAGTTTAGCTTCTATATTATAGAAATATTTTCTTAAATCAGAAAATATATGAAAATATTTATTCATAACTCAAATACGTAGCCATAGCATATAGCCTATAGCCAAGCTGCACTGTGATATTAAATCACATATAATTCGATTTCAATCGACATATTTGATGTGTAATTACTTATCAGCTCAGCTCTTGATGTATTTATGATGTATGAAAATCCATTTGGAGTGCTCGGCATTTGCTTGCCTGAGAGCCTGTTGCACTTAAGCGGTGTGCACTGTAGCCGGCTATCTGTTCGAGCGTTCAATTTGTTTTGGCCTCAGACGTGGCGAATGCGAAGTTTTCAATGTCGACGACGACGACGACGTTTTCTTCTTGTTTGAGTTTCAAAAAAAAGCAGTTGGAAAAAAATGGTAGCAGAAGAAGAAATGTAACATTGAAACCACAAAAATGAGTTTATACGCGACACACGACACATGGAATCGACACACGCACGCACACCCCCAGACATGTGTGTGTGTGTGTATGTGTGTGAGTGTGTGTCGATAACACACAGCAGCTTCAGTCTCTCAAACCGCTACAACCGCTCCAGCCGCTCTTTCAACAGCTGCTTAGTTAACTGTGCAAATATTGGGCACGGCCCGGACCGGAGCTGAAAGCAAACAAGATTTTTCCCAATCCCTGCTGATGCGCTGTCTACGACCCACGGGCTAGAAAAACAGAGCAAAACCCGAAAGAAAAAAAAAGAAAGGAAGTTGAGGCTGCAAAAGAAGCGAGCTTCTCTGTTGACTGTTTGCCCAGAATGTCGGGAATTGAAATTGGCTAAACGCGCACAGGTTATGCTGGCAACTTTATTTTGAACCTGTTGAAAAATACATTAGCTTGCCATATTCTAACTAGTTGGAGTCGATAGGGGGGCAGTGAGGGAATGGGTCTCTTAAAATATTGATCATAAAACTAAAAAGCAAGCTGCTATTAAGTTCATAAAATGATGTGAGGTGAGGCGTTGCGATGTGTGGGCGAGACGATTCTATAAAGTTAAAAGGAAACTCAAGTTTTCATATGAAATTGATTTGAAATGTGTGTGTATGTGAAAAAGGATTTTATGGAGTAGAACAGTGAGTGGAAATTGCTGTCTGAACATGAAATAATGTTGCTAACAATGCATTGTTGTTTAAGTGTGAATGGAAAATGTGAAATTGTATTTAAAATTATCTCAATTGAGGATATATTGTTATTCTATTATAGCTAGAATAATTTGCATACTTTGCATAGAAAAGTGTTAAACAGCTTAATAGATTGCAGTTCGATTGGAAATTTCAATTTATGTATCAAACGCAGCTGCATTATATATGCTGATTAACAGGATTCTATAGAAAGTTTCTATATAGATTATTATTCAATTCTTTTTTCTAATATAGTAAGGTCAATCCATGTGTTCACATGGATGTGGGCTGGAAGACAGCTAAACATAAAGTAAAATTAGAAATAATGATAGAATTGTAGCGGGAATTAAAGCTGAAAGTGTAGCTGGAATTATAGCTAGAAGTGTAGCTAGAAGTGTAGCTGGAAAATTAGCTAGAAATATAGTTTAGATTATAGGCAGATGTTTACATTAGAGTATATGCAAGTAGGAATATGTCGAGATTTATAGATCAATGGCTAGCTAGAAGTGTAGCCAGAAGTAAAGCTGAAAGTTTAGCTAGAATTCTAGCTGGAAGTGTAACTTAAAGTCTAGCTGTAAATTAGAATATAGCTAGAAATATATCTGGAATATTATCTGCAAGGCTAGCTAGAAGTGTAGCTAGAAGTATAGCTGAAGGTGTAGCTAGAAAATTAGCAAGAAATATTGTTTAAATTATCGGTAGATGGATAGTTAATAGTATAACTGTAAGTCTAGCTAAGATCACCAAAAGTCTAGCAATCAGTATAGTTACAACTAAGGCAAATTATAGGTAACTGTATAAAAGCTAGAAACTATAACAAGAATTATAGCTGCAAGATTTCTAGCTAATCCGGCTAGAATTAAAGCTAGAAGTCTAGTTACTGCTACTGTCAGTATAGCTGTAATTATAGCTGAAGTCTAGCTAGGAGTATAGCTAGAAGTTTAGCTAGAAATAAAGCGGGTGGGATCGATAGAAATGTAGCTAGAAGTGTCGCTAGAAGTATGGCTAGAAGTAAAGCTGGCGGTATAGATAGAAATGTAGCTAGAAGTGTAGCTAGATGTAATACTAGCTAGAGATGTAATACTAGCTAGTTTAGCTAGAAGTGTTGCTAGAAGTCTAGCTAGATGTAATACTAGATGTGCAGCTGGAACTAGCTAGAAGTTTAGCTAGAAGTGTAGCTACAACAAGAGCTAGAAGTTTAGTTACTAAAGTACAGCTAAAATAAATTAAGCTTTCGCTTAGAAAATCTTAAAAGCCTTTCAGTCTTGGATCAAATTTTAATGCACAATATCAAACACCTGCTTAAAGCTCACAATATTTGGCTTTTTATCAGAATACCTTATCAGTGTGTGTGTGTGTGTGTGTGTGTGTGTGTGCGTGTAATCAGAAGGTAACGATGTTCTAGAGCATTATGTTTGATTCCCACAAGTATTTTCAAATAACATTTAAATTTTGTCGCGCTATTTAAGCTGCATTAAAATGCTCGAGGAGTTGCGGTTGCTGTTGTTGGGCCGCGAATGCGGTTTAGCGTTTCTTCTTATGAAAGCCAGAACATGCCCCCTGTGGCAGCTGGACGTGCAACGTGCTGTGTTGCATATAAAAATAATAACACAAACTCTGTTGCGCGATGCGCATCAAATGCACAGGGCGCAAGCGAGCGAACGAGCGAGCTAGCTTGCGCGTGGGCGTGGCAAACACAATTTAGCTATTAAGGGAGGGGGCAACGGATTTTATTGCAATTAGAAAATGCACTTTGCGCACTCAGCGAACTGTGAGCGCGATGCGGCCAAGCAATGAGGCAAGGGGCGTGGCAGTCGTAACAAGAATTGTCACTAAAGTCCAAGATGCAAACGAATTTAATGAAACACAATATTAGCCAACAGATTGAACAATTAAATAAACACGCGGATAATCAACAGCAATTTAATTTATGCGCATTAAACCAGCTGCAATCACAAAATCCAATTGCAATTGCGAGTCCAATTGGAATTGCAATTCCCATTGCATAAAATGGCCGACGACGCCATTTTTTGTTGTTGTTCAGCTATTGTTGCGTTTCCTTGTATTATTTCATGCACTTGCTGAGGCCATTATAATTAGGAAATCAGCTTTGTAACAGTTTATAGAAGATGCTGTGTATGCTGTAAATATTCGATATATACATATATATATCTGATCGGTGTCAATTGAGGCGCCTATACATCATTCCATTTGCTTTGCTTTAGGCAAGTTCCTAAAACTTTGTAGGCATTCATATTATAAATTAGTCAAATGGAACAGCTATGAGCGAGGTGTGCTTGTAGAGTAATGGATATCTTGGAGCATTGGTTTTCAATTCTTTGAAGACTCTATGAACTCATGTGCCAACTAATTTTGACAATTTGAAATGTTGATTTAAGATTTAAAAACTCTTTTGCTTGAACATGTTTTGCCTTCTCTTCGATGTTTATTTGTCCAAAAATTTAGCAAAAAATCTTTATACGATTTCTGCACAAAAATAACAAACAAAAGTGATATGCTAAAGGTGACATCGTAGGCGGACCTGAAGAAGAAGAACTTTTGAAGTGCTTAAAAAATCGTGGCTAAAACCTTATCAGGATGATGATATGATGGGTATTATTTTGTAGATATATTACCATCTACAAAATTATTTATATATAAAATATATAAATAGAAAAATATAAATAATATTTTATAATTTTATTAAATTAAAATTTTACTTAGTATACTGTATATTTCATATACAATGCTATATATATTATACATTCTACATAATTTTCCATTTTCAATCTTCTGTTCTCTTCCATCTGCACATATCTTAGCGCTCTCATATCATTATCAACTGGTGTGAGTGCATATATAATTCGACATTTCATTGATACTCTTTTCATGTTGTTGCCTCTCGCTGTTTTGTGTTTGTCTTTGGTTTTGTTTTTGCTTTACCAACTGTCAAGTGCACAAAAGCGCGAATGTAAACACAAGTTTAATGCATACACTTTTTGCATCCTCTGTCTATATGCCTCTCTCCCATGTTTATATAGATGCTGTACAGTGCACTGCAGCGCAGTCAATCGGCAGTTGGAAGCTCACTGCAAACAATACCAACATATTGGGTCAGACTAACGATTGTTTTCAACAAAATTTGCCAGGTGCTGCTGTGGGGCTTTAGCTTAGTTTTTAGTTTTTAGTTTTTCCATTTTTTCAGAGTACCCGGATTCACATTGTTCAATTGCCCACATGAAGATAACTCAAACAATATGCAGCGCTAGCTTATAAATAGAATATCTGTATTATGTATATATTTTCGTATATATATATACATTTATTAGTTTAAATAACTGTTATCTATGCATGAATGCATGAGAAAGTTTTGGATTCATTGAACGGGCAGCTAGGCCAATTGTATTACTATATGCATACCTCTTGAGGTCGGCTCAAGGGCAGTTTGTATTGATTTGTAAGCAATTTAACGAGTAATTTCATCAAATCGATAACTATCGATATACAAATTATTGCCAGAATATTGTAAAGGAAGTATTGAGAGCTATTGTAAATGTAGATTCAATTAACTTGAAATCGTTAATATTTCAAAACTTTCATTTATTGATAAAAATCCATGCTTATCGATAATTATCGATATTCCAATTTCCTTCAGATTTGATTGTTTTTTATTATGTTATGTAGTATACTTCTCTCTTAGCAGTTAACTATTCGACTTTTATCGAAAACATTACACTTCTTTTCCACAACGATATACGATAAATTTCCTTTGACCTTGTCTTGTGCTTCACTTCGGTTTGACCTTCATCATATGCAGTGTGTCTTGACATTTGGTTCACACTTCAACTGTTTTGATCATGCTATTGAGGAAAACTTAATTAATGTCTGCCTTGCGAACATGATTTTCTTTTTGCGACCCATTCTTGTTTAAAGAACATTCGCTGATGAATCAAAGCGAAATGCCGATGATGCGAGTTCATGTTTTACGGCCATACATTAATATGCGCAGGCCTCTCGAAATCGTAATAGTTGGCTCTGTTGTAAATGAACTGCCATTAATGAAATTATATACGAACTAATTAATTGATTTGGTAATTGTTCACACGCCGCCCTCGGGCACAAGTTGGGGCCACGTTCGCGGAGGCGTCGGCGTTGGCTTCGTTGTTGTTATTGCTGTTGTTTGTTTGTTTGTTGTTGTTGTTGTTGTTGTTGTTGTTGTTGTTGGGGAGACAGCGGCTACATTTGATCTGCTTGGCATTCAATTTGCAGGGCAGTCAGAGCGTCGTCATTGTCGCAGCATTAAATAATTTAAAGCATTCTGAGGCAATTGTTTTTTTGGTTGTTTTTTTTTTTTATTATTTATTTATTTATTTTTATTTGTTGCTTTGTGGCATCGTCAAAGCAAATATTTCAATTGAAAAATACATACACACATATGTGAAAATAATATTAAAATTTAGCTTTTTTTTTTCGAGCATTTTTGAATTTGGTTTGCCTGAACAAATTGCCGACAATTAGATGAATGACACATTCCATAAAGTATGTGTGTATAGAGATATACATATATAGTTAGTCAACTATATAGTGCTCTAACTGATGTTTCATGCTGTTGATGGCTTAATTGTTTGGCATCCATGACACCAAAGAGCCAACAGCAATGCGGCGTATGAGCGATTTTTAATTAGCTGCCGCATGACTAATAAACAAGCTGAAAAATCGACTTCGTCTTCGTTTTCATTTGATTTGATGTGCTCTGCATGTCTACATGTGTGTCTGTGTGTGTGTGTGTGAGCTCTTCATAGTGTAAACAAATTTATTTAGCTAACAAGGAAAACAATATTTATGTGTTTTGCTATTTGTTGGCGCACAACATTTACGATTGCAAAAGGCAAAAGGCAAAAAAAAGAAAAATGTGAAAACGAAAATATATACATATGTATATAAATTGAATGTGCAAATTTTCGGTGAAAATTATGAAAATCATTTGAAATTGTTGTTCGTTTGGCGTCATTCATAATTTCATTGCTCGCTTTTGACAAAGTGAAATCCGTTTATTGTTATGGCTTAATTAATGCGCTTCGATTTGGGACATTCTGTTGGCCTCTGTCGCTCGACTGTAACACCATTCTGTTGTGCCCATCATTTATCTTATATGGTTTGATTTATGTGCTTTGGTTTTACGGCTTCTTCATTGAACCTGCAGGTGGTAGCCAGGGGCGGTTGTCGTGGGTGGGTGGAGGTGCAACGGGAGGGTGGGAATTTGGCTTTGATAGTCGCTTCTATATCGCGCACCATTTGGCGGCTGATGAAGAACATGAGATGCTCTGTTCTGTTTATTTTTTGTTTGGCTGTTCTTTTTTTTTTTTTATCTCTTAAGATATTTATTATTCTACACAAAGATTTTGTTCGTTTTTTGTTTGTTTTCTGTTTTGTTTTTTTTTTTTTTTGTTTTTCATATGATTTGCTACTTTAACTCATCTGGGAGACATTGTGAGGCTATTCGTGGATTGCTGTCTGAATTGTTGAGCATTTGTTGATTGTTTTTTAGAGCTTATGGAAAAAGTTTAGATGCATTTTTATGTCATGGAAATTTTACTAGCTATAAAATCAAGTTTGAGATCTTTTTTATTTGTTTGTTTTCTTTTTAAATATATTTTATTATTAATCTTAAATATATATAATTATATTTAAATATGTGTTTTTTTGTTTTTATTATATTTCATTAGTAATTTATATAATATTTATATATTTTTTAATGTTTTGTATTGTATCTTTTATTTGATTTTAAATGTTATATTTTATAGTTTATTCATTTATTTAATATTTAAATATTTTTGAAGGATTTTTTATTTATTAATTTTTTTTTAAGTTTATTTCTATTTCATTTTATTTATTTATTAATTTTTTTATTATTATTTTTATTGTATCTTTATTTTTTTATTTTATTTTAAAAATTTAATTTTTGTTGATTTTTTTAATGAAATTAATAAATTTTTAAAATTAAGAACGAAAAATCAAAAAATAAAAATTCTTTAATTTAGTTTTTAATGGGTTCCTACTTTTCCTACTACCTTTTTTCCTACTTTTTCTTATTTTTTCGAATGGCCACAGCAACAAAATGTTGTCGACCTTAATGGCAGTCGATATACCTGTATATATTGTATTATAAGTTTTAACTCATTTACACGGACTTATTTCTTGTGCTCTTAAATAATTTCATGCAAAACATTTCTATATTTCACTCAAGCAGTGAAGACGCTCTATGCCAATATTTATGAACCAGTTTCGAATGAAGCTCAGATTGAAATTGAAATAACTGGGAGACCAAGTAATACGAGCTGGCCCATTTGCCAACGAGCGAAAAGGACATCCAGCTTGTGGCAGGCTGTCAAATGGCTGCCGTTACTCCATTAGTCTTGAGTGAACAAGATGTGGAACAAGTTGTTAGTTGTCAGGCTGGACAAATGGAACCAGATCAGATCGCTGGCATTTCGATTGCCTCTAATCGAAGTGCTTCAAGTTGCAGTTGCTCTACAACTCTTTTCCTCTCTTGGCCCGGCCCAGTGCTCCGGCCATTGTTGCTGGCACGGCCAGCAGTAGCAACAGCAGCAGCAGCTAAAGTCTTCCTTTTTTTTTTCCTTTGTTTGGCTTCTTGTTAAGTTGCTTTTGCTGACCCATTTGGTTGTCGGACCTTGTTCACAGTAAATTTAAGTAGACTTACGCTAAAGCTGCGATGCGGATTCAAATATCAAGATTGCGAGGAAAACGATTCTCTCACTCTTGAAGTAAATGGGAAATGTGAATCAAAGAGAGCAGCACTTGGTTGGCTATGTTGCATTATTCTTATATATTATTCTGTTTTTCTTTATAGTCTCTGCTACAGATGTTCTGTGTAGTCTTGGGCATTTATTCTAGTGACAGAGCCAAAACACCATGCGATCATATGACATCTATATAATGAATATGAAATAGTTTCAATAGTTTCAATTAATTTTGTCAACGACAGATATGTCATATATCATAGAACAAGAATTGTTGAACATATATTGTAGGCTGTACATCATAGATAAAGATCATAGATATTAGATCATAGATCATGGATCATGGATCATGGATCATGGATCATGGATCATGGATCATGGATCATGGATCATGGATCATGGATCATGGATCATAGATCATAGATCATAGATCATAGATCATAGATCATAGATCATAGATCATAGATCATAGATCATAGATCATAGATCATAGGTCATGGATCATAGATCATAGATCATAGATCATAGATCATAGATCATAGATCATAGATCATAGATCATTGGTCATAGATCATAGGTCATAGATCATAGATCATAGATCATGGATCATAGGTCATAGATCATAGATCATAGATCATGGATCAAAGATCATAAATCATAGATTGTAAATCAGAAATCTTAAATGATGAGTCCCAGATTGTTTTAGCTCTCAAAGGATAAATCTCTCTCTACTTTTAACATAGTTAACTCTAATATGTTTCTCTTCAATTTAAAGAGTTTTTCATTTAGTACAACAGCCTAAAAAAATTTTTACTTGTTCAACTATTTTTTTATCCTTTGCTTATGTACTGTAGTCTGGGTTCGTTGGCTAGAGCCATAAAGGACAAGCAGTCAAAGCCTTCAATCAACACGTCTCAACGCAAGCACAAACAAGTGCACAAACAAATACTGCCATTCAGATTTATAGCTCTTTCTTTTTCTCTCTCTCTCTCCCTCTCTCTCTCTCTCTATATATATATATATATCTTTACATATTCATGCTCATATTACACCTGTAAAACTTTGAAAAGTAAACAGAGCCACAGCAACAAAGGCTACTGAAAGGGCTGTTAAATGTTTACAAAAATATAAATATAAATACAAAAAAATCACTAAAAAAATGCTTTAAAAAAAAAAGTAGAAACAAAAATAAATAAATAAATGAAAAACTTTATTAATTGCCTGTGTTTTTTTTTTTTTTTTTGTTAAGTCGTCGCTCGACGCTGCTTCTTGTGCGCCTTTGTTTGTTTAGGTAATTAAAAATATGGCCGTTTGTTGTTTTATTTCATTTACGAGTTTGACTACGCTCTGTAGTTTATGCTACAACAACAACAACAACAATAACAGCAAACTGACGTCAGAGGTCCGTCAGCGCGACTGTTGGCTGCTGGCTGGCGTCCCTTTATATAATGCCCATTTCAGCGCTTAACATGTCGTATGCGTAATGCTCTTTCAGGCAGGCGCTGGGTAGGCTTACATAAGATGTGTCCATGGCTCTCTAGGCGGCAGCTGTCCAACTAACGGCCAATGCCAGCAGCAGCAGCAGCAGTATCAACCGTTAAGCACGTGTAACCCAATGTCAATGTGTGTGTGTGTGTCTGTGTGTGCGTGTGTGTGTGTGCATAAAATTGACACAATTGTCGGCAATGTCAATGCCTTTGCTTCAGTCATGTGCACAGTGAAACGCATATGCTGGGAAAATGTAAGAAAACTAAATATGTTGCGAACGCTTATCGAAGCGAAGCGATAACTATCGATTTACTTAATTTTCTTTTTTATTTATTGATTCAGATTGATTTATTAATTAATTAACTAATTTCTTATTTTTATTTATTTATTTATATATTTAAATTTCTTAGTTTTAATTAATTTAGTTTTTTTTTATTTTTTTTTTAATTTATTTAATTTATCAAATTTAAGTTAACTTTTTTTACAATTATTTTTTTTTCTTTAATTTTAATTACAATTCTTTTTTTAAACATATTTATGTCTATTTATATATACATGTATATTTTTTAATTTTTTATTTCTATTTAATTATTTTTTGCTATAAGTTAACATGACTTATTCATTTTAAAAAATGTAAATCAATATTTTTATATGTTTGCTATTTACTTTATTTATTTTTTTTTTATTTTTTCAATATTTTCTTGCTTTTAATTTTTTTAGTTACTTTTTCTTTTTATTTATTTATTTTTCTTTGTTTTTCCATTTTTTTATTTCCTAATTTTGAAAAGTATTTTAGTCATTATTTTATTTAATTTTGTTATTTTAATTTTTAATTTTTGTAAATGTTATTATTTTTTAATTTTTTATTGTATCTCTTATTTTTTTACTTATTTTAATTCCACTAAATTATTTAACAATAAATAAAGTCATAAGTGAAGTCGTAGGCTATCTTTAAGTTCTGATGAAGCACTTATCGATTAATCGATTATTTTTACATAAATCATTTATAGCCATACTGCAGGCCACATGTCTTACATAGTTCTTAACACTCGACTCGCACACTTTCTCACCAACTTTCGCACCACTGTTGTTATTATGCCGTTAGATTGAGAGAGCGCTCACATTGCGCAGACGTCGCTCAATTGAGTCGAACTCAGTTCACAGCTCAAACTCAAAGCAATTTATCTCGACTCAACGCACTGCGAATTCACTCAATGTTTGGAATGTTAACTTGCCCTCTGCTGCTGTTGCTGCTGTTGCGGTGGATGTTGTTGCTGTTGTTGTTGCTGCTGCTGTTGTTGTTGTGGTTCTTGTACAGTGTTTTGCATCGTGCGTTGCCCTCCTCTTGGCGGCTTCTGTTGCTTTTATGTAATTACATTGCTTTCCTTTTTTTTTTTCTCCCTTTTCTTTACGCTGCTCGTTTTTATGCGCGTTCACGCAGCGATAAGCGAGTATATTGGTTGTGTGCAATGCTCGTTTCGTTTTGTTTACAGCCGCAGGATTTGCTTTCAAGTTTACAGCTTCGAGAGCGTTAAAATGGCTTACGTTTACACGAACAGATAAATTTCGCTACTATTGAAGATAGAGACTTGAAATCTTGAATGAGTAGAGGCAACCTTGTGTGTGGAGTGTATTAAGATACGCTCAGTATCTATCAGGTGTGGTCAATCGGTCCTTACTATTTTTAATATAACAGAAATTGTATTAATATAAATGTTGGAAACTTTAAATAAAGAATCTTGAAGCTTATATCCTGGCCAAGACAACAAACATATATCGAAGATATATGTAAACTCATTGAGCGCTTGGCGGTTTTATAGCTAGAAACTCGAACATTAACTAAACTACTGTTAACTTGCATCAATTGATTTATCATAAAATATATAGGATATATGCCTCTTAGTGACGTGGCACATAACTAAACTGGAAGTCCATAGAAGCATCTGGAGCCAAAGCTTGATTTATAGCTAGAAATAGCCAGAGCGATAGCTGGAGCCAAAGCTAGTTATATAGCTAGAACTATAGCTAGAGCTATAGCTAGAACTATAGCTAGAACTATAGCTAGAGCTATAGGTAAAGCCCAATATATATATATATATATATATATATATATATAGCTAAAATTACTGCTAGAACTATAGCTAGTCATAGCTATATATAGCTAGAGCTATAGTTAGAAAAAAAGCTCGATATATAGCTAGAACTATAGCTAGAGCTACAGTTGGGGGTACAACTAAGACTTCAGCTTAGACTAAGATGAAGACTAGGAGCTATAGCTAGAGCAACAGTTACATCTAGAGCTATAGATACAGTTAGGTCTAAGGCTATAGCTACAGCTAAGACTTCAACTAAGACTGAGTCTAAAATCTTGAACAAGAGTTACTACTAGAGCTAAATCTTCAGCAGTCTAAGAGCTACAATTAGAACTACAGCTAGAGCTGAAGTCTCCCTTGAGACATACCCAAAACATATTGAATTATTTTACTTATGCTCTTCGAGCGTGTATTATGTAGTCGTGGCAACGCTTTCATTTTCACTGTTTTTGTTTTTCGCCTTTTTTTTTTTGGCAATTTTTTTTTTGTGTGCTTTTGTTGCTGTTGGCTGGGGCGATTACCTTTTGGGCTGCCGCCATTTTGTTTTGTGCGCCGACAACTTGAAGCATCCATAAATTGTAATTAAAGTGAATAGAGAGCACCTTTACTGCGTGTGCCACAGTGTGTGGTTGAGTGTGCGTGTGTGTGTGTGTGTTAGCACACATTAATGGCAAACTCTACGAGCCACATTGTCCACAAGTCGTTGGCCCATTAAGTCTAAACGCTCTTTGGCGCCAAAAAATGTTGGCAAGCAACACTTCAGCAACAACAAGTTGCAATAAACTAACTTTTAATTAGATTATTTTAGATTGCAGCTGTTGCATGCAGCATACAGCATGCAGCATACAGCATACAGCTATACAGCTATACAGCATCCATGTTGAGCTGCTGCTGTGCTGAGATTTCAGTTTAGACAAGTATTCTAATTAGTTAAAGCAATTAATTTCAAGTTTTTAGCCATATGATTATGTCTGCATTATCTATTATACACAATGAATATATTATGAGTGAATAGATGGCTTGATTACGCAGCACTTAGTCAAAACATAATGCATAACACATGCTTGCCATGTGGTTAGTTGTTATAGAGAGAATTGTTAAATGGAGCATGAAGAGAGCTTGTTTATGAGCTGAGCACGTACTTTACTCACAGTTATGCGTTGGCTGCCTTAGGAGGTTTATGCTGCAATACAGCGAAATTGAAGTTGTGCTAGATGAAGGCTGAGCTAATACTGGTATGTGAGAGATCTGTGTGAAGCAGATTGTTGAATGTTTCGCAGAGTATGTAAGTTTAATATTGAAATAAGGGTTTTGTTATTTATATTTTTCATTTAGGTTCACAATTTTGGAAATTTTCCTTAGTTGATCTACTATGAACAGAGGTTGAAGTTGAAACGTTTCATAGTTATTTGCGAACTATGTTAATAGAGGGGATTAGAATTGAAGGACTGAAGGCGATAAAGCATATATGCATGAATAAAGATACATATATATCATATAATAATTCCTGGAAAATATAAAAAATCTCGAAGCTGAATCTGAGCGCAACTCACTCAAGTCTTTGCATCCTTAAAGCTAGAGCTGAGAGCTGGCAATATAAATTGTCGTTTTCCGTCAACATCTCAAATCAAATTTGCCATAAAATGATTATTTATAAATTTATATAAATATATTTAAATATAAATATGGTTATATATGTTAGTATGCAGAAAAAAAGCTAACACAAATACAGTTAGCTGGTGGAAAGGTAAGGCAACATTGGCAGCGGCAGCAGCGACAACAATTTTTATTACTTTAGCTGCACATCCTTTGGGCCGGATTCAACAGTTTGATTGCAGCTCACACAGCACATGCACCACAACATACAGGAAGTAACAGAGAGTGAGAGAAAGAGAGAGAGAGGGAGAGAGAGAGGGAGACAGAGAGAGGGAGGTGGTAGACAGAGTGCAAAGCAACATATTCGTTTTATAGTTCGTTAGCGTTGAATTCAATTCCATTAAATGTTTAAGCTTAGCTTTGTTCCGTTAGATGAGAATTTGAATATCGACTGCAACAATTTGTCAGCTGGGAAACAATCAGGCGCCTCAGAGGGCTTGATTAATTTACCTAAATTTACAATTTTCAATTTGATTCAATTTAAGCCTTCTGCAATCCGTTCAATCTTATGTAATCCAATCAGTTATCCATATTATAATGGACTCCCCCGACAGGCATTGCTTACATCTAGTTTCTAATTAAATCAATTTGATATGTCTACCTTTTGTAATGGATATATATGTATACATATATATTTGGTAGCAACAAAAGAAACGAACGATTCCAATAAAAATGGGGCGAAAAAAAGAACGTCACAAACGGACCCTCATTTAATCACACTGCCTCGTTGAAATATGATATAATAGCTGAAGATATCTATGTACGTATGTACGTATGTATGTATGTATGTATATGTATGTAAGTGCGCTTAGGTTCATTCATTGGAACGCTTAAAATTTTAACAAGAAATAGACGCGTCGACCTTTTGGGGCGACTCAGACAGACATAGATACGCGGGACACACTGATGCCCGCTTGTCATGCAAAGGCCAAGCAAGGTGGATGCTTTGGGGCTATTGTCGTTATGTATGTGTGTGTGTGTGTGTGTGTTGCTGTTGCTGCCCAAAATGTAGCAAAAAAAAGGAGCAAAAGGAAAACTCAAGCCAAAGTGCAATCGAACATTTTGTTAATATACTTTATGAGTTTTGTCTGCGCGACGTGTTGCTGCCACGTCTCCTCGTCATGACTGCCATGCCCTCGAGGGCATTCAAAGCCAAAGTGTAGACCCCCAAAAGCTCCCCACCTAACCCAAAGTCTAGCAAAGACCTTAGCTGCCAAAGCGAATTGTGAATACACTAAGAAAAACGATTGCAGTTTTTCAAGTGAGAAGTTTAGAATATTTGTTGAAAATGTTTTGTTGATTTGACATTTATTTTCTGTAAAAAAAAAAAAAAACTGTGTATTTGCCAACGTTTAATAATTGCGGCATTTTGTTTGTCAATTGACAATTCGTAGCTCGCGCTGTTACATTCAAGTTGAGTGCATTTATAATGCCTTAAAATTCGGTTTAGGGTATTTGTCAAGGGTATTTGACAAGTTGACTGATTGACTGACTGACTGACGGACTGAGTGTCGCTGTGACGCACGTATTGACAGGCAACGTTGGCTTCATTGTCATCTCTGCTTTTGCTTTCTATTTTGCCTTTTGGTTATCCACCTGAATGTGGGTCCCCAGTGGCATTGAGCAAAATGAAAATGAAAATGAAAATGAAAATGAAGGAAAAATAGCAACAAGCATTTGGCTGCCAAGGCAGCTTATACATGCCACCACCGTCGCCGTCACCGTCACCGTTGCCTCGTTTCAATTTAGTCATTTTATTATTTATATTTATTTATTTATTTATTCATTTTATGCTCGCCATTATTTGCCTGTCAGCCTGAACTAACCCACTGAACCAGAACAACGAAACCCAGAGCTCAGAGCCCCGAGCAGCTCGAACCCAGAGCCAAGAGCCCAGAACCAAAAAAAAAAAAAAAAACCAAAGAAGAAAACCAGCATAGTTTTCTCTTCGGTTCTTTATGTTAATGGCAGGCAAACCGCAAAAGGTTTTCCAACGTGCTTTAAGTCTCTCATCCTCTCCCTCTCCCTCTCTCTCTCTCTCTCCCTCCCTCTGTGTATGTGTATTGAAATGGCAAATGTTGCGACGCTGTTTAGGGAATTGAAAGTAAATAATAAAGAGACTAGAGGCCAAGGTAGCCAACATGGGTTGGTCTTTGTCGTCCTGTTTGCTTTGGCTAAGCAACAACAATAACAATAACAACAACAACAACAACTGGAGGCAAAGGGTTGATTCAGCATAGTTTTTTGGGGTCAGTTCGTCAAATACTTGAGCGAACTTTTGCATTTGCAGTGTCTAGCTAATTGGTCATGCGATACGAATACATTTGGGACTAGAGTTTGGATTGCTATTTAGATGCTGGTACATATTCCGTTAAATTGCACTTCATATCCGGCGTAAGTTGATGATGATGACGACAATGTTCCAAATCCGTTGAGCTGATGACGTGCAGAGCGATGCCGCTGCATAATTTGCTAGTCTCCGTTTGCCGGTATCCGGGTACGGTTCTGGGTACGGCTACGGACTAGGTGTAGCTGCTGTCATTTCATGTCAATGGATTCCATTCTCATGCGCACAAATCAACGGATATTGTGCAGTGACAATTTCCGTCATCTAGTAGCAAAAAAAAAAAGAAAAAAAATTTTTATATGTTCGCCAACTTTTACTTGATACAAAAGCGACAACTTAGGCCCCGAGTTAACCAACCAGCCAAGTCAGGCAGTCAGGTAGTCAGATGTCCTGCGCACGGTGTATAGCTAAAGTTACGTGCAATCTAATGCTAAAGCAGGCGAATGGAATGTGGACAGGGGCGTGGACGGGGGCGTGTACTGGGGCGTGGACTGGGGCTGGGACATTTGGGCTGACAGCGTATATCATGTCTCGGCGTGGGCGCTGTGTGTGTGTGTGTGGGCCAAATGGGGCACCCGATGACTGCATCAGGCTGCATGCATGCTCATAATAAAGCAACTGTGGTAGGGGGGGACTGCTGACGCCATTAAGGCCATGAAACATCGCTAATTGCAATGAGAACACTTGTTGATTGCACGGCAAACGCATGCGGGCAATGGGAACCGGAGCAACATTCAGCCGTCGCGTCGTTGCTGCCGCAGCCGTAACTGGACGTCGTACACTGTCGTCGTCATATCAGCCTTTCATAGCACAAATGATTTATTGCTGCATTTTATGGAAATAAGTTTGTTAACAGCCTCAACTCGCTTGAAATATTTGCATTCAGTTAGCTATATTTGTGTATTGCTGAGCATCAAGTTCTTCAATGCGTATAATTGAATAATAATGAATCGTTTCATACCAATGAACTAGATATATCTATATTTATTACAATTCAATTCTGTGTCTTAAAGAACAATGCTTTCTATTGACTTGATTCGATATTCTTTAAACCTTAGTAAACTTTTTCAAATGTAATTTTTGCAATATTTTAATACATTTTTATACTTTGAACCCATTGAGCATGGAAGAATGTAGATAATAGGCTATAGGGGCCGTGGCATATCGCATGATCAGCAGAGTCAATCTAACCATATGTGTGTTTGTCTGTCTACCCGTTCGTCCATCCATTCGACTGATTGTCTCGTTCGTACATCCCTCCCTTCATCCCTCTATCCCTCTGGTTGTCCGTACGCTTATCCGACTGTTCATCCCTTCATCCGTTCATCAGTTCATGCGCAAGTCCCTCCATCAGTGTCTCAATAAGTCCGTTCGTCCCTTTATCCGTCTATTTGTGTGTCCGCTTATCCGGTCGTCTATAGCTCCATTCGTTTATCAGTTCATACGTTTGTCCATTCACACTTCCATCTATCCGTCTCTCATCGATCGTCCCTCCATCTGTCAGTTTATCCGTCAGCTTATTCAGGCGTCCATCTCTCCATCCGTTCATCAGTTCATCCGTCTCTCCATCTATACGTCCTTCCAACCGTCCGTCTAACCACTCATCCATCGCTCCGTTCCTCAATTCGTCCTTCCATTCCTCTATTTATCCGTCCGCTTATCCGTTCGTTTGTCTCTCCATCCCTTCAGCAGTTCATCCATCTGTGCATCTGCACGTCCCTCCATCCTTCTATACATACATATATCCGTCCGTCTGTAGGATGCATTCAGCCATCTCGTAAACCACAAAAGCTAGAGATTACGCATATAAAATATTTATTCTTGTATACCACACACAGTACGAGTTTATCATATTTTTTTTTAAACGCATCCTTATTGTCTATATCTATAAAAATCGATCGATATTGTTTTATGTTTCATGCGTAGCCTTAAGCCCGTAAAAGGTAGAAACATAAAATTTTCTGTGTGAGTTTCAGTCATGAAAACACAGATTTAGTAAATTTCAGATTTTGGATATATTGTATGCTAGAATGATTGGAATATGTGTATCCTAGTCGGGTATTCGTGATTGGAGTATTTGCATTTGTTTTTATACTCGCCAACAGAGAGGAGAAGAGTATATTCAATTTATTCGTTATATTTATTTTGCATGAAACAGAGTGCTGAAATTTTGAGTATATATATTGTTATATATACCATTCTTTTATTGTACCTTCCTTCGTCATTATATATACTTTTGCCTCATACATACCTTCGTCTTATAAAGTATTCAGATTGCTCTGCGCATGGCGAATTGAAAAAAGAAAACTTTTTCTTCAATAGTATTAAGGCTTTGCAGTTAAATCTGTTGGTAAATCTATAAATTTGATGCCGCCGTAAATATTTATTGAAATCAGACTATTCCGCCTCGAAGCCAAACCTGAGGTTGTCTGTCACATTTCCCTCATCTCCAGCTGATTTAAAAAATAAGAAAAATATACACATTTTTTTCGACCTTCGCATTTACCTTTGACCTCACCTTAAGTTATAAATATTTAATGATATGTGATACTCTCAGAGCAGCTTTTTTGCTTTTTTTTTTTTTTTTTGGGTTATGAAATACTTTTGGTATTTTGCCTAGATGCTTGCCTAATTGGCTGCCTTTGGGATAGGGCTGTGGTGTCCCTGGCTTAGCGCGTCTTCTTGTGTGTAATAGCTCTGAAGCGCATTATCTGCATGAATAAATTGTAGATAAAATCCATTCGGACTGTGAATAGTGTTTTATTTGCTTTGTTGCCCATTTCCAGTTAAGTTTTATGTTTGTTATTGTAATTTTGAATGCAAACAACACTCGCACACTGTCTGTGTATGTGCATATATCTTTATATATTGCCGTATCGATTGTCTGGCTGGCAGGCAAAGACAAAGAGCATGCTGTCTGATAGAAAATTCCTTTTGAGTGCAAGGACGCGCGCGCCTTCGTTCAAATGACGCTCCAAGGGACTTAAGATGGGCGCAGAGCAAATAGCAAAAAGAATTCAGTGAATCTACTCGCTGGCTGCCTCTCGAATAGCTCTCTCTCTCTCTCTCTCTCTCCCTCTCTCTCTCTCACTGTTTGCTCGTCTGTCTGTCTGGCCAAAACAAATAATCTTTGGCTATTGCTGCTACAAAGGCTTACCATATTGTATCTCTAGGTTCTAATACGCTGTTGGCGGCCTTTCGTCCTGCCCTTTTTCGGGCTACTTTGCTTGCACTAAAATTTCGTTTATTGTCAACTGGGGAGCCGTTAAATCGTCAACGGCTCAAGCTACATCAAATCACGAAAAGAAAAAGAAGAAAGAAAACAAACATACACATAATAAATATATGACGGAAGAACAAATAAACATAATACCCATTTCTGGTAGCCATGCAGAGCATTTATTAGCTCGGCCCAAACAATTTCACGGGCATTTTTGTTAGCTAGCCTCAAGCTATGATTGCGAGTAGTCAAGTTTATAAAGTACTCTTGGATATATTGTATATTTAAGTAGTAAAGTATTGGAGTCGCAGAAGCTGTGTGCATCTATAGGGTATCAGCTAGTTTATACATTTGAGTAAGTTTAAACATTTGAAAAATGGGAATTCAGGTTAAATTGTTTTTCTCCAAAGGAAGCCCATAAACTATTTATATATATTCTTGATCATAATGATGAGCTGTTTCTTTATGGCCCTGTGCGTTTATCTGTCCCTCTGTCCGTCCGTTTGTCTATGCCTTTATCTGTCTATCCCTTCGTTTGCTCATCCATCCATGCATCCATTGCTCTGTCCGTCCGCAATCTCATAAGCCACAAAAGCAATAAATTTGCAATACGAGCTTATCGTCTTTTTTTTTCGATACCTCATCCCATGTTATCGATAATAATCGATTGCTTAACTTTGTTTTCCTTAAGCATAACGCAAATATCATAAAAGTTGCTCATACTTAGGTTTATAAACTGATGATCATTATTTGGAATGTTGAGGATTTAGATTAACAAAGAAAGAAGCATGGAATGAGCGAAATATCAGTGCTGCTTAAAGTCGAGCACTGCCTTAGAGAGTAGTTAAGAGCGTAGTCGTCTAGTAGAGTCTTGAGCATAAGATTGCTCGCGTCGCAAATGTCTGATTAGGAAATGAAAATTGTTAATGATAATGTGAAATAATTTGATCTAAGCAAGCTCTAGCATGATCTTCAAGTTTTAGGCTCTACAACTCTTTGGGCAAGATTTATTCATAGATGGAATATGATATTCAAAGCTGTTGCTTCTGACAACTAGTTCAAAAATGATTCATTCTGCAAATATCCTAAATGATTGCAAACTCTCTCAAATTATAAAGAGTGTTATAGTCCGCATTATCGCTTTCAAGTATATCAAGTGAGTTGGCTCGCCAGTTGACCTGACCTGACAAGTCTTGCACTTCGATACATGAAGCACACTTAAACACATATTTTGGAAGATAGTGAAACACTTTATAATAGCTATGATATTTGCTGAAGCTGAAGTAGAATACTCTCAAAAAAGCAAAGGCTTTGCATACACAATTTCTGGCTCTAATCGCAAAAATCGAAAATGAACAAAATTTGCATTTGGAATTTGTGAAAACAAATTGTCAGCTCTCAGCTGGGAAAAGGGCACTGAAAGCACTTGTAATGAGCTTATCAATGTGTCTGGCTATGAATGGATTTCACACTGACTGTGTGTGTGTGTGTGTGTGTTTTGATGGGTGTGTCTGGGACAAACTCAATTGATTCAATTGAGATTATGCGCTCTAATCTATGGCAAGAGTAAACTATGGCATTGGCATACAATTGATAGCAGAGTGAAAAAGGCAAATTACAGTGGACATGGATATCAAATTGAATGGCTGCTGTTGCAGTCAGTTGCAGCTGTTGCAATTTGGAAACAATTTGACAGCTGTGGCCAGCCAAAATGACAATTGAATTGTGAATGGCTGGCAACAGGCTTTTGACAGTCTCAAATGCTGTGGTCCTGTCCAAGTCGTGTTGACTGTAATTTATTTTGTAACTGCATATGTGCTATGAGCCATGTAATAAGTCATCAAATATTTAATTGGGCTTTGATTCGAGTCGAGAATACGATTCATATATATTTGAGTAAATAATTACATTTTTCACTAAGTGAAAACTCTCGCATTACTCGCATCATTTACAACATTACCAAACACACAATTTTGGTATTTCATTGATCTGAAAGAGTGTTTAAAGTTTTACATTGAAATGAAACCTAAAATGAAATAATTCCTAGTCCAAGTAACAAAATTTCGCAATCATTTCGAATAAGCTCAACAATGATATTTAGCTAGACTATGAAATGATTCATATATTACTACTATATAGTATATATACTAATACTATATAGTATATATACTAATACTTTATAGTATATACATAGTATTTCTCTTATAGCTGACATATCAAATATTTTGTGGGTCAAGGTCAACAACCTCAATGCATGGCGCTCGTCGATCTTGGCACCTAAAATGTATATATTTTCTGAATAGTTGCTGCATTTACCATAACATATATATACATATATACAGCTGTGCCATATCTTATCTGCACACATACAATCGCATATTCTGTTGGCTTTTGGTGTTGCAGCTAAATGGTTTTAGGTTCTACGCATTTATCATTTATGGATCTGGGGCGGACACTGCGTCATCGGTGCGACGAAAAATAGCGTAAAACTAAAACAAAAAACAATCAAATGATCATTATCGTTGTCATCATCATCATCATCATCAGCACCATCATCAGCATTATCATTATCATTGGCATGTATCTGTGCGCTAGTTTATTTTCATTACGTTAATTCATTTGTAAATATTTTCCTTAACTTTAACTCGTTGTTGCTGTTGTTGTTGCTGCTTCCTTTGTTGTTTATATACCGATTTTCCAGCATGCCGCCACACAACGCACCACGCACGCCCACATCCACACCCACGCCCATGGCCATGCAGTGGAGCAAGGGTTTATTTTTGGTTAGAGTAGTTGGGTGCACCATTTCATTGGTATTTGCTGTCATTCATGCGGCCCCCCACCCCGACACACTGTGCACAGTGGGCAATCAATCAGGTATTAAAGCAAAGGCTCTACCCATACAAATCAACCAAATCATTGCAATATATATGTCATATATATATACCATACATATATCAATCTATATGTAATTGCAGCTTGCAGTGTCTTTGGGCACAGCTGGTGACGAAAGGACAAAGCAAATATCTATGATAATAGAAATATTCTGAAAGCTAGCTGATGATGTTAGTATTTCATGTGTAATTGATTGAACGGCAATTTGAAATAATTCACAATTCACACAATTCACATTTCAAAGGCGATTTGCTATTAATCGAAATCTAATTTGATAATGATTATGAAACTCAATGTATTTATATCGCATTGTTCATTTAATCGTTATATAATTCATTTATGCTAAGCACTCAATGAGATTATTCTCTTTAAAAGTTCAGAGATTCGTTTTAAAAGTTATTTAATTATTGCTGTTACTCATTTTAAAGTGTGTAAAGATAATTAAAAGTCCAGTATCAACTGCAGCATATGTGAAAGTAAACAAAAATTCAACATCAATTGGTTTTGGGCCTTGAGACGGTCAAGAAACGACTTGCTCAACTATAGATCTTTGGGAGAAGATTCGAAGAGAGTAAACGATTGAGTAAACGATCGTTCGCTATCAAATGATTTATTTATAGGTTTTTCACTCTGGTTTTTCTATGTAGCTTTGTTTGAGTTTTCAGAAGCAAAAAGTCTTTAGTATATGCTTGCGAGGCTAATCATCATCATCATCATCATGAATGTGAAATAACTCTTTGAGGTAACTTGCTCACTTACTAAAACTCACTGTGCACCGAGCATCGATTGCATTGCTACCTAAACGATGTGTGGTAAAAGAGCATCACACGAAGAGTTCAACTCAAGACGCTCAAGCCGAAGAACAAAACGAAAAGAATCGAAGTCTCATGCTTAGAGCGAGAGCGATTGAGTATCATATTCTTCGTTTGATCTCGTGAGAATAGAGTGAGATTGTAGCTATGATATTTATATAAACAGACATATCATATGTATAATGATTCTTATGCAATTCATAATTCTTATGCATATAATCAGGGACCGTAACAGTTATAATTTTTATTATAAAAATTAAGAAATAATAATTATTTTTAGCGTTATTAAAATGAAATTATTTTTAATTATTATAATTGATTTTTATGATAAAAATCAAAAATAATTATTACAAATCAATTTTTATATAAAAATCAAATCATAACTTTTATTTTCAATTTTTATTATAAAAATAAAAAATAAAAATTATGCCGTGATTTTTATTTTAAAAATTGAAATAAAAATCAAATTGAAATATCTTTTGATACAAAGGAGCTAGATCATATATAGAACTATATACATGATCTACGCATCAATACCTTTTAGATGATATATAATATGTATGTAATTATGTACTTGTGTATATATATTTAGTTATTTGTTTAGGCAGTTGGCCAGGCCTCCTATTCAGCGAGTAATGTGTAGACACAAATGATTGAATTAAATTATATGATATAATTGCAATTTCAATGATTTCGCTCACTTTTTGACGTCTATAAAAAAAAGTAATTTAAGTAATTTAAACATATTTTAAGCAGTTAGTACCAGTGTGCAATAGCTGGAGTTGGAGTCATCGTCGTTGTTGTTGTTGCTGCTGCCATGTTGCTGTGTACTCAATGTATTTGCATGCCATTTTTTATGGCTCAACACTTGGCGCGTTGTCTATACGCGCCCCCAATACACAAGCCAAACACACGCCACCGCCCCCTGGCCCACCGCAGCGGCTGCCCAGGCCATTGGCTGTGTGCATTTGGGTTAGTTTAGCATTTGCAGAAGCGCAATTGATGATTAAGCGCGTTGGCCATTAATTGCTTGGCCAGGCTAGCAGTGGCAGGGTGTGCGAATAAAAGTGAATAGCACTGAATGCTTCAAGTGAATGGAAGTGAATGCATTAAGTGCAATTGAAGCAGCAGCAGCAGCAGCAGCAGCAGCAGCAGCAGCAGCAGCAGCAGCAGGACGTTGGCTGGGCGTGGCAGTTGAATGTGTGTCATTGATTTATGTAAATTGTCATTTTGATAAGTCGGAAGCATTTAAAGCACTTTAATGGGCAGCAGCCAAAATGACAATGACATTGAGTGCGCAACCTTGGCGCTGTTATATAATAGTGCGCTGCGCTTTTCACTCTCAATTCAATTAAAAGAAAGATGTGAATTCTTGACTGAAAATGGAAAAACTAATCAAGCAAGCCAACCAAATCGATGCAGCTTTGAATACAAAAGTAGCAAAAAATAAAAGTAATTAGTTAACATATGTAAAAAGTTAACAGAAATGTAAACTCGTGAGTGCTTAAAGCAGCCATTTAATTTCTATGCTTTTTTTTTCCATCTCTTTATTTTGCTTTAAATAAAAGTTGAATTTCAAAACTTTTTCATATTATTTAACAGCTTTTTGGCATTTACGACAACAAAAAAGTAGACTAGAACAAAAGTTATTAAAGCACGTCTGAATAAATATTAAATGGTTTCGCAAAAGTTTGCATTCGAATGGGAAATTGTAGAAGCGTAAGGTGTTCTATGATAGCCATGGTTAGTTCTATAAATATGCTTAGGAGGACACCTAGGCCAGGACTGTGCTATGAAAAGCTGGTTAAAAACTTTGCCGTGCAGCCATAACAAATGACGGAATAAGTAGTCGCATTTATATAAAAGAACGCGAAATGGCATGGGGGGAACAGTGCGAACTGCGAGTAGCACTGTGGCATGTGTTGAGGTCCTTTGTCTTGTGCCGGAGACAGTCGAGTGCTCTATTTATTTGCCACTTCATTATGGCGCACAAGGTGTCCAACGGGCGAGCAAGCAGCACCAGCTGCTGGCTAACTGCTCGCCGCGTTGGCAGCTGTAAAATTAATTTGAAATGTTCTGCGGGTTGCTGCGGTCGTTGCAGCTGACTTACCAAACTGGCCCAAGTGGTTGGAGTTGCAAAAATTTAAGTTGGATTTCATTCTGTCAGCCACATGGACTTGAAGACTTGCCAGAGCAATCATCCTTTGTTGTTTCAATTGTTGTAGTGCCAGCAAATACTGAATGTTGTTCAATGAAAAGTCTTACACAAACAGCAGCAGCAGCAGCAGCAGCAGGAAGCTTGAGTTTAAATTATCCCTTTAGCTGCTCGCTTCCTAAAATAAGAGAAAAAGCAAAAGAAAATGTGCCAAAAATTCCATTTAAAGTTCGCCCAGCCTTTTGGGTCGAGCAAGCGGAGACGTTAGATATTCTCGTTTCTAAGACGCCGCTTTGGGGAGTATTTCAATTTTGTATTTTTAATTACTGACTGTGGCAACGATACAGCAACACTGACTAATTAACAGCAGCTCGGCAGGACGGACAGACATACAGCTCGTCACTGGATGGCAGCATGCCAAAGGATAGCCAGAATTGAGCTCTCTGAGCTGTGTGGGTTTTACTTAACTGGCAGCCAGTCAGCATAATAAGTTAAGCATACGAAACGTTGCGCGGCGAAATTCGTTGAAATACAAAGATAAAGAAAAAGACGACGACGACAAAGTAGAAGAAGCAGATGAGCAACAACAACAACAACAACAAAAATGGAGAATTTAATATTAATAAACTAATTGTAGGCAGCACAAAGCGCTGACGTCGCGTCATCAGCCATATCCTTTTAGCCAGTGCCAAATGCTTCATGTTGTCGCTTCAACAATATGGCAGGCAAGCAACAACCAGCAGCAGCAGCAGCAGCAACTGGCAGCAGCAGCAACATGAACAGTAACAGTAACAAAGATAAAGAAGAAGCAGCGCACAAATCGCTGCTAACACTAAAAATAACAATTTCCGCTCTAATAAACATTTCCGCTTCGTGAAATTTAACATTTTACAATAAATTAAGTGAGAAGAAATAACCATAAGCCATAACCATATAGCATACATACATGACATACCAACACACACACATATACACACATACACATACACATATATATATATATATATATATAGACATATATATTTAGACATAAATCTTTCCGTTTGTGTTGTTGTCTCGTGTTTTGGGCAACTTTCTTATCGATCAAATTTAGCTCGTTTCTCTTACACAAAATATATAAATTTAGAACATTTTTTAATTGATTTTTTTTTTGTTTTTTTTGGCTTGCTTAAAGTGCCTTAAATTGAATGAGTTTATTGAGCTGTAATTTTTTGAAAGTCAACTCGTTGCCAAAAATAATATTCAAATTGATTGCGAGTGAAGCTTGAGTTCAAGGCACGTTTTGGGGTCTCTAATAGCTAGCTAATACTTTTTTATTGGAGAAATGTGTATACCGACTACATAATACTCGCTCAGAGTCTATTTTAGAGCTCTGAAACTTAAGAGAATATAGATTTTTCCTATATACCAAGTGTAGCATGGATGTTCATTTAGGAGCTACATCTACGGAAAGGCAAACGAATAGAGACGGACTCTAGTCCTAGATGAACGTATATAGACAGATGAGAAGAGACGGACAGACAAAGACGGACGGACAGAGGGAGAACAGAGAGGGACAGCCACAGGTAGACAGAGACAAACGGAAAGTCAAACGGTTGGACGAACGAACGGACTGATGGACAGGCGTAAGGATGAGCAGGAAAAAGAAAAGACGAATGGACGGACAGAGAGATAGACGAACAGACGGACTTACAGATGGACGTACTGATAGAACTGCGGACATCAAACCAGACTATGCACAAAATCAATATAATTTCACTATGCTTTCGAGTATAAATTTAATACTATAAAAGTTATATGCAAAATGAGAGTAAGGAAAAAATATGCAAAAACATGAATATCATGCACAAAACATAAACATAGTTATGTTCATAATGTTTTCATAAATGTCTAATATGTGTCAGGTTTGTATTAGAGCCAAAAGACAACAGGTACTGGCATAGTCCACACGAGGCTATAAAATTGCAGCATTTTGATGGCTTTGCCACAGACAATCATCCAGTTAGCCACACCTCAGACGCTCACACTCCATTTGGCTAGATTGCAGCTCTTTGGTCTGTGGGCTGGGCATGTGCTGCAAAATGTTATTATGCTCATGAATGGCAAATGCAGAAGACGCTTGACACGTGCCGCAGCAAGCATTAAAATGCAGCCACAGTTTGCATAGCAGTTCTCTGTGTGTTTGTAGTGAATGCCAAGAGCCAATTTTGTTGGCGTGTGCAGCATGTGAGTGCGTAATATTTGATATACAATAACGAACATAATTATTGGGATGCTATGCTTTGTTTTTGATAAAACAAAATATTAGCGAAATAGATTAGAAGTTTTTATTAAATGAAACCAAAACAAGTGTTCAAGAGTTGTAAACGTAGAATTATTTATTAAATAAAAAAGCTTTACAAAAATACGTAAATTTCACTGACCAAAATACCAAAATACATTTAGTATTTTCCTTGTTTTTTTTTTTTTTAATTTCACTGATTGGGCAACACTGTTTTTTCAAAATCTCCATCTCTTATATTCCTTTATTTAGAACGTAAGAATTTAGTTTATATTTATCTAAGCCAAACGTTCGTTAACCGAAACCACTTTTCCTCCATATAAATCAATATTAAATGAAGCTTGAAAAATAATAAATTTTTGACATGTTTCAATTTGAATTGTTATTGAAGCAAAATCACATTAAAATGCATCAAAATATTTAAGAACTTTAAGTGAACCGAAGTTGACAACGATAATAGAAGAAATTTGTAAAAGAAATATTTTTACATAATTGATGGATTTTTTTTTTTTTTTATCAATAAATTGTCTAGAGTCGTTTGTTTCTGATGACGCTTACAAATTTGAATTGAATTTGGAAATTTGAATATTTCACAGACTTAGAGCGTTTCTCTTATTGCATTAGATGATTGCTGTTCTTCTGTAATCTTCTCGTCTGATAGAGTTTTGTTGTCAAGCACATTATAATTCTACGAGCTCATCGGGTGGCCAGATCTTGTCCCACAAGCTCATCGATGTCAGTGCTATCCCAAATTGCATGCAAAATAATGAAAAAACAAAAAAAAAAAAAAACAAACAAAAAAAATGCTAAAACGATTAATGGAATTCAATGAGTATTCGTGGTTTCCCTATTTCGTTGTTTAACACAAACAAAAATGTTGCATACAAAAAATCTAAAAAAAAATTATTTTGGTTGTTATGCGAAACATTGTTCGTTAAGCGAAACATGTTTTCTAAAAAAAAAGAAAATAAAATAAATAAATAAATAAAAATATGTTTGTTATGCGCAATGTTCGTTATCCGAGGTGTTCGTTAACCGAAGCTCTACTATATATATAAAGCATACGCAGCATTGGCTAGACATGATTTATGTTGAGTTCACTTGAAATTAAAGAATATATGCGCCAAGATTCTTACAATAGCCCCACATATTGCTTAGAGTTATATATATAAAGGCTGAAGCTTACCTTGATTTCCTACCTGTGATTGTTTCTTACCTGGATGTCTGATTTATCAAAAAAGAAAAAAAAAGGAAAAGGAAGCACTTAATGTTGTTACAGTTACACAAACAACACACACAATGAGCGTTGGAAATGTATTCTGGAAATGACTTTTGCATGTTGTGCCGTTAGAGAAAAGGCTGGCAAATGGGGTGTGGGGGGGTGGGTGGTGGGAGGGGTAGATCCTTAGAAATGTGTCGACTGTCACGTACTTGTTAAATTAAAAACGATTACTTACTCAAATTTGCTGTCGCTTTGTTGCACTTAATTTAAATTGTTATTGTTATTATTTCTATATAAAGTCAGCACCCAACTGGCGATAGGTGGTCCAATGGGGCCTCTGGTTGAGTGTATTTCAATTAAAACGATATGCCGCAGGATGCGTTGGAGCTGACTGTCTGCTGGGTCTGGGTTAGAGTGGAGTGAAGTGAAATGAAGTGAAGTGGAGTGGCGAGTGGCGCTGACAGCATTGAACACAATTTTTGCCAAGCAGTCGAAATGAAAATGGAAAATGCTTGAAATAATGAAATAAAACTGAATTATAAGCATAACAAATACAAATACAAACACAAGAATATACATATATATATATATATATATATATATATATATATATATGTATATATATAGTAACAAAGCACGAGAACAAGAGCGGCAAAATGAAAATGAAAATGAAACGGAAAATGAAAATGCGTCTGGCATAATTTTAAGAACAAAATTAAGTAAACGAAAACCACAGATTGAATTCAAGCGCTGCCAGTGCCAGTTCCACAAAACGCAAACGCCACGAAAACGCCAAAAAAAAAAAAGAAGAGAACTGCAAAAGAATTAAAGAAATTTCAGGCAAAAACTTTCGAGCACATTGAGAGCTCAAACTAAGTTTAATGGTTATAAATACAGATATATATATATTTGAGTATATACATGTACATATATACTATATCTATAGCAGAAAGTTATGAAAGAGTTGAAGCAGCTGACAGAAAGTTTTTTCTTTTTTTTTTTTTCGAAACGCATGAAGTTTTTACCTCATTTCCGTTGAATGGAGCGGAGCAACGTGTGTGCGCCAGTTTTTTTTAATTGAAATGAAAAATGTAAGAGAATGTAGAGTGTGGGTAAATATATATATATATATATGTATATATGTAATCGTAAGTCGGCTAACGGCTTATGCAAAAAGGGTTCAGTTTGAGGTTCAGGTTTCATTTCGATTTTGCTTTCAGCCGACGCTGCAAACTTTGGGCCCTTAGCTGTTGCTGGTTAAAATGGGCCAACGGGCCAACGGGCAAACGGATTCAAGCCTAAGCAGCTTTGGCCCAACCTCTGCCACGTCCTTGTCCTCATCCTCAACCTCGTCCTCGTCGCCGTCGCCGTCGTCGTCGTCGTCATCATCGTCATCCACGTCATCAGCCAAAGAAATCGCATGACAAGCCGCAATTTTTATGACAGGAAGCGACAAACTAATATACACACAAGAAGTTTTTCATTTACATTGCGGTTAATGTTGTTATTGTTATAGTTAATGTTATTGCCATGACGTCACAAGAGCTTCACAAAGCGCAGTTAGCCTGAGCCCAAGGTTCGCTTCAATTCAATTGTAGCTCAACTACTATATGCCCCACGGCTCTACAAATTTACAGAGCAAGCAGTTTAAACACTGCTACCACTTGGTAAATAACTCTATCAATTTACTTATTTTATTTTTATACATTCCTGTTTAAACACCTTTTCCTACCTTGACCTTGAGCAAGGGGTTAAAGTTGAGCCAGCTTAGCAATTACAGCAATTATTCAATTTACTTCACTTGCATTTGCTTGGCTTCGAGGCAACTACGAAAACTTAACAAGAAGGCTCTAGTTAAGACTGCTCAGCGACGAGATATCCTGAACCCTGCAAAGCACAGATATTTTTTTGCTTTATTTCAGGTGCATGGCATCTAAAATCTGAAAATTATAGAATTTTCGTATCCATGTCTATCTAAATATACAAACTTTTCTCTAGCTCAAACGGTGTAGAAGCTACGCTTGAAAAACGTAAAAAATAGTAAACGAATTTTCGATTTTTATCGATAATAAGGAAACGTTATGAGTTATCGAAAAAAAACTCGTACTGCGTAACTATCACACGAATATTCACGTAAAATTTCAGCTCTCTAGATTTTGTACTTTTGTCGTTCAAACGAACGGACGGACGGATGAACGGACAGACGGATGAACGGACATCGACGAACGGACAGAGACGCTCGGACAGAAGGAGAACAGAAACGATCAGATAAAGGTAGACAGAGACAAACGGAAAGTGAAACGGTTGGATGGACGGACGGACGAACAGAGCTATAAAGACTTATTTTTTCTGATCAAGAATATATATACTTTATGGGGTCTGCGAAGTCTTCTTATGCCTGTTACATACATTTTGACAAAACCATTATTATACCCTCATCATTATACCCCCAATTCCCATTTTCAATAGGTTCAGGGTACAAAAAAAACATTTTGTAAATCCCTGGATTTAGTTGATAACTTGAGAGTTTACAAATGCAGCGCATATTTGGTTACTAAGTTGGAGTTATCCACATTTTGCATTATACGCTAAGACATGGACTGTGTATCGATTCACATTCATCTAATTGAGCCCTTCATAATGTTAATGCCTAATAGCTGGCCTTTAGCCAGCTATTAGAGTCAAGTGATGCCAATAAACTGTAATTTATATACACAAAGCAAGGGTCGACATTTCCGCTCAAAGCAATAAATTGACATTTGCAAGTTGTTCGCGCTGTAATTAAATGTAATCGAATCGTGTACTCTTGAGCTGAGCCTGATCAGATATTGTGCGGCTCGACTGGCGAGTGGTGAGTGGGGGATTGGGGGGACTGGGGGGAGTGGGTGGAATGGCGACTCAATATTTGCTGGTCTGTTAGCTAATTTTATATAAGCAGCTTTCGTCAGTTGGGCGTTCAGTCGGTTAATCAGTCCGCTTGGCATTCAGTCAGCTAGACACGTTCAAATTTCATTTAGTTAATTCAATGAACAGTTCCTATCTGAAGTCAAATTAGGCAGGGCAGGAGGAGGGAGGAAGGAGGAGGAGGAGGAGGAGGAGGAGGGCAAGCCATTTACCAAAGGATGATTGTGTTGGCTTGTAGTTGGGTGAGGTTGCAGAGGTTGCTACTGCTGATGAGCTACTCTATATCTCTATATCTGTATATCTCTTGCTTTCGGCTGCTTAAGACTGGCGGTTAGCTGCTTTTTACTTTGACTCGATGCTGTGGTTTTGTCCCAAGACGTGACGCAAATGACGATGGCGAAACGTGCCCGATCAGTTGGGCAAACCTAGGACAAGGACGACGACAGCATTGAACCAACTAGAATAAGCCAAAAAAAAAAAAAAAATCGAAAAAAGCTGACAAAGCAAACATAAAACGAAGTAGACAAAAAAAAAAAAAAAAAAAAAAAAAAAAATAGTAGAAGAAAGAAAGAAAACTATGAGCCAATAGTATGTTCAAAATGGTTAACAAGTGCAGCAAAAGCAAAAATAAATATGTGAAAATTATTTATTGGCATTAAATAGATGTAGACAGTATATAGACTTCTCGCGAGATTATATGTAGATATTCGAGACACATTTCAATCTCCATTATTTCCTATATATATATGGGAATGAGAGAGATAGAGAGACAGAGAGGACAGAGAGTGAGAGAGAGAGAGAGAGAGAAACAGTATCTGCTCTACTTTCTCTCTCTTTTGCTCTACTTTCGCCTGCACCTTTCTAATCGCTTTTCATGCAATTTATTTCGCTTGCTATGTTTATTTACCGAAATCTCGCTGTTAGCCTTTTTTTTTTTGGTTTTCTATTTCCAAAATCTTATGTAAGATTTAAAGCCAAAACATGGCTCTTTGTTAACCCAAACAATCATAAGTCCATGTACAAATCATTCTATCCAGCTGACGTCTATTTTTTTGTTTCCTTTCTGGCATCACATCTCTCGAATTGATACCAATTGTTGTTTATCGATTTTGATTTTCTATCTAGCCGCTGTTGATTTGTGCGCCCTCGTGAAATGCATTGTAAAGCGGATGTGAAAATCTTGCTCTTATGTATTTTCTTTCTTCTTCTTCTTCTTCTGTGTGTGTGTTGTTGACACATTTCTGTGGGATTTTGGTTGAATTAGAATGTGGCAGGAGCAGGAGATGTAGTGAAATACTGTCAGAAATATTATGATATGTGATGAGTTGCTGCCGCATGGCCTAATCAATGAGAGTATTCGTTGACCCCTCTTAAAAGCATTATAGCAATATTACGAATATGCACGGCAACATTAATAATTAATATAAAAAAAAAAAAAAAAAAAAAAGAAAAGCAACATGGCAAATGTCATATATGTAACTGCTGGGCTAGCTCGACCGCATACCAGATGCCCCAACCTAACCAACCCACCCGCTGCTAAATGCCTCAGCTGACAGCGACTCTATGGGTGTGCGTGTGTGTGTGTGTGTGTGTTTGTCAGTTGTTGCGTCTTTCTGTGGCTTAGTGGCAACCACAACCGCTAGCTGCCTTACCTGCAACTGCGACTGACAGTTAATAGCCCAGCGTAGTGACCGCAGCTATGTTAAACTCTTACCAAGGCAACAGACAGACACACTTCTGCCAACTCGTTAATGGAAATGGGCAAAACATAGATATATATATATGTACATATATGGGCATAAAAAACGCAATTAGTTGCGCTAGCAAAAAGTTCATTGAGAATAATTTAAGCAAGCTTAAAAAAAAAAAAAATATATATATATATATACATATATAAACAATTATTGCTTATCGCAGTCTAACATGCATTTTCTCTCTATCTCTCTCTTTCAGGTACGTAACACATTTGTGGCCTAATTTGCAGCAGGTTTGAAGTCTAATACTTAAAATATATATAGATATATAGTATATGACTAGTTGCAGCTGCAAGCTTATAGCTTATTTAAGCAGCTTATCCTTGAGCTAAACAAATTATGAAATTTTTATAAACTACAAGCAAGTGTTAAAACTTGGCCAAATTTGGCCATAACTTTGCTGCTGTCAAAGACTTTCTGCGACTTGGCATTGTCAACTTGGCTTTCACATCTTTCGCATATAGTATAGATATAAAGCGTGAAAGAGCAACAAAAAGTTGCACAAAATCGAGTTTAGTTTCAAGTCAACGAGAAAAGTCTGATGAAAAAACTTCGATTCTTGAAGACAATGTAGAACAGAAATTTTGCTTGACATATTGTGAAAATATAAAGTTTTTTTTATGAAGTATTTCTATATAAGAATATTTAGAAATAGATATAGATATAATATTAAAATAAATAACTAATAATAAGGAAAGAACAAGAAAAAATTATAACTAAAATAAATATATTACAATAAAAAAAATAATAATGGTAATTGAAATAATTAAAATTAAAAAAAAAAATAATTAAATTTAAAATAAATACATAATGAATACATAATAATAATGAAATAATAATTATAAGTAAAATTAGATAAAAAATAATTAATTAAAACTATTAAAATTAAAATAAATAAAAAATAATTAATATAAATAATTTAAATTAAAATAAATTCATAACAAGAAAATAATAATAGTAATTAAAATTATTAAAATTTAAATAAATACATAATAATAAGAAAATAATAATGGTGAAAAATTAACTAAACTGAAAATAAATAAAAAATAATTAATTAAAATAATTAAAATTAAAATAATATACAATAATAATTATTTATAAAATTCGCAAACAATATGTTAAAAATATTAAATTTTAGACAAAAAAAAATCGTCTTTGATGAATAATTTTCAATTAATAAATTTTTTTTTTAATTTCGGTCAAACAGAAAGTTTGCTTGATATAAAAAATAGGTCATGGAATATTGCTGAGTAAACGATCCCAACAGTTAACATATAAAATAATAATAAACGAAGCAAGCACGTAATTATGTGGCCTCAGCCATGGCCTGATAATTAATTAGAAAATTAATATTAATTTTGATGAAAGAGCCCAGACGGCGTGCGCAGATCCTTAGCTAATATGTAAAAAAAAAAAGAAAAAAAGAAGAGAACAACAAATGCAATTAGTTGGTCCTTCTTTTTTTAGGTATATATATATACATATTTTTTTTATCTCTCTCTCTCTCGGCCCTTTGTCGTTCATTTATTTCTGGTCCAAAGTCAACAAAACAAAATGAAAGTGTAAATCATATAACATCAATTTTCATTAGGACATTGACAGGCGCTGCCCAGCTCCAGGGGTCAGTCCTGCCTGTGTGTCGCAGCAGGCTGAAAGCGAAAGGCAAAAGGCACAGGAACTTTCTCTGGGCAATGCTGTATTATTATGCTGGCAATTTAGTTAATTTGCTTAAAGTATTTGCTGGCACTGAACAAAATTAATTGCATACAAATGTTTCGTACAGCGACTAAATAAATTTGCGCGACAAACCAAACCAAACTAAACGAAAACTCAAAGAGCAATAGAAGAAAAGCTGAAAACATAAAAGAGAATAAATAAAAATGTGAAATATTAGCAACAGCTACAACAGCAACACACGCGCCCATTGTAATTGGTATGCTGCTGCTGGACAGCGTGTGCTGAGCGCAGCTGACAATGAGCGGCATCTAAAACTTTCTGTCACTTCCGCCGTATGTATGAAGCGTACATTGTCCTAGCTAGCAAGAAAGAACGTGCAATGCACGTAAAGCTAAGAGCTACTTCAGAGAGTGAGAGAGAGAGAGAGGTAGGGAGGGAGGTAGGTAGGAAGGAAAGAACGAGAGAGCTTTATAGTTACATTATTTGGAGATTCTTGCCGATAAGAATGGCAAACTTAACGCAGCTGTCATATATTTATGTACATTATATCATTTTATATACATATATAAATATATTTATATATTAAATCATAAGTAATGCGCATATATCATAAAAATATTTTTTTTTTTGGCCATTAGAAACTTTGCGCGCAAGCAATTTGTAAAGATAAAGCAAATAGTTGCGCTCTAAGCAGCATTAATGAACGACTAAAGAGCCCGCATATATAGAGAGATTGGATATTAAACAGAATTGAGTTTCATCTCTATTAAGCATAGCTCGAAAAATTGCTATAAACCGTTTAATGTTTCAGCATCGCTGTTCTCACGAGATCAATTAAAGAATATCATACTCAATCGCTCTCGCTCTCAGCATGAGGCTTCGGTTATTTTCGTTTTATTCTTGTGTAGAGCGCTTTGAGTTGAGCTATTCGTGTGTGACTCTTCTACCCGATCATCATCGTACAATGAAGTCATGTAAGTGAGTGATGGATAGAGTCAAAGAGTCTAGGCAAAGGCTCCTCACACTTACATACACCTTTAGTCATTTAACGCTCAAGTAGGCGTTGCTTAGCGAAGACAATCCACGCTTACATACCAATACATACACAAAAGACTTTTTGCTCATCAAACTCAGAGCGAAAAAAAACTCATATAAAACAAGTTTTCTGTCAGATCGAGAGCGAAATGGTTGAAGAACCGATGCAATCGATTGCACTCTGAGTTTTAGCTCCAAGTGTGAGTGCAAGACATTTATTAGCGAATTTAGAAAACTCTTCTGCTGCCTTAGGCATGGTACAATAGTTAAAAATGTACATATGTATGTATTAAAGGTATCTAGTTTAAGCGTAATCAAACAGCTGCTTAACATTCTACATAACCTTAAGGCATTATTCAAAGCGCTCTAGCGTTTAGCTGTTTCGCTGACACGCTGATGAAATCTGTCTCTAATTTATGCAAGTTCAAGGACATATTTACGGGCAATTTAAGTTACAATGGCGAAAAAGAAAAAAAAAAAATGTCGTACGCTGTACGGCGATACGATCTCGAATACGTTCGCGCTGAAAAAGTGCTGGCTAACGCGAAAAGACAGCCAGAGAGAGAGGGAGTGTGTGTGAGAGAGAGAGTGCATGAGGAGAAAAAGTGCTTGCTATTGCGCCCTTTTTAAAGCAATCTTTGTGTCTCAATGTAGGCGAGGCAAGAAGGGGAAATGTGGCAATCGTATGTGGCAGAGGCAGCGTGCAGGAGGCAGCGGGCGAATGTAATTGCCTGCCATGTGGCAAAGTGGCAATGACGAGCGCAAAACTGAAATGTAAGTGAAAGGCAAAAGCAAGCAAAATGACAGCGATGCAAGCAATTTGTTGTTGTTGTTGTTGTTGTTGTTGTTGCTTACTTATTTCATTCCATTCCAATTTCGCGCTCATTTCATGCATATAATGTTAATTTTGGCTAAAATATATGAGCGTGTGTGTGTGCTCTTTGCATTTCCCACACACACACACACACTCACACACTCCCTGTCTTTGCCTTTAGCCCAGTCTGTCACACATTTCAAGCTAGATCTTTGCTGTGTCTGGCAGTGCTTTAACGCACATTTGCTCAGTTTTGTAATTTAATTTGTTTTGCACACGCGTGTTGGCAAACAGAAATAAAATTGGCGTAAAGCAAGGCAAGGCAACAACAACAACAACAGCAGCAGCAGCAGCAGCAGCAGCAGCATCAGCAACAGCAGCCAGAGCAACATCATCATCAGATTCCCAAGGACCTGGCATTGTCGCCCGGTAGGGTCAATGCTGACGCTGGAACAGCTGTCAGATGGCGCCACAAAACGTCTGATGTATGCTGCAAACCAAATCATAAATGTCATTACACAATGAAATTGCTTTTGACCAACAGCAACACGAGCAACACGAGCAACTCGAGTAGCAGCAGCAACTGTTGCACATTTGAGCTTAAAGCTTTCACGCTCATCTAGCAATTTTGCTCCGGGAATCAATTTAGAAATGACTTCAAGTTGATTTCCTTACAAAGTATGCATTGAAGACATGCAGAGATAGACAGAGAGAGAGAGAGAGAGAGAGAGCTTGGCCTATAAAAAGTCAAATGCGAGTTACTTCAAAGATAATTCAGTTGGGCGCCTAGAGTGAGGGATTTACGACTGTTGACAATGTGAGCAGAAGTTGCGTCACTTTTTACAACTCAGCGATGGCAAACGATGTGTGAAGTTCTTTTGCTGTCTCTCTGTCTCTAGCTCTCTTGCTCTCTACTCATGATGCTATCAAAAATGTAGTGGGCGTGGCTAGGTTGAGGCGTGCCATTTATGCAGCTAGCCTGAAATTTACAACTATTTTTATGAAGCCAAGGCCAGCGCAAATGTTTACGAGCAAACAAACAGTAAGTGTGCGAGAGAGAGAGAGAGAGAGAGTGAGAGAGAGGGAGGGAGAGAGAGTGGTAGAGATTGAGTGTGAGTCTTGGCTAGAAAGTTACAAACATTTGTCTGTCTACTGTCAAGGAGCAATCAAAAAAAATTTGTACACGCACGCAAATCGCCAAGAGTTTTGTCCAAATGAAGCCATTTGTATGGCCAGTCTGTCCTCTTGGCTGTGCCTCTCTCTCTCTCTCTCTGTGTGTGTGTGTGTGTGTGTGTGTGTGTGAGCCGCTTTGTTATGTTGACAGCCCCATAAAGGCAATGAGACGCCGCTGGAGAGCTAGCAAGAAGTTGGCCCAAGCTGCTGGCTAGATGAATGAGTGTCTATGCTGCTTCAAACTGAAAACTTGCTCGTAAGTAATTTGCCTCATGAAAATGGCCAATTTGAGCTGGAGCAACTTGCTCCGGCCATTGCCGGGCACACTTACTCAAAACTCGAGCGTACGCAAAAACTTGTCCACGCCATGACGTTGAAAAGTTTGCAAAAGAAAATTTGTGAGCCGAGTAGAGTTGAGCTTCATTGTTTTCTCTCTTATTTTCTCGCTCACTTGTTGTTTTTCCCTGGCACGCAAACACCTTGGATGGTGCATTGTTAAAGTCTTGCTTAAGCTGTTTGTACAAGTTGTAGAGTTTTTTTTTGGGTCTGACTGCAAATGCATAAACGGTGTCGTGCTGCCAACTTGTCAAATATTTCTTCCTATTTTTTTCAGCTTTGCATTTTGCACGGCCAATCGATCAATCAGGGCAAGCCAGCAACCGATCAATTAATCATGCAGCCAAATAATTCAACCGGCCCTGCCGCAAGGCTAACAAATGGCTTCACACACGATGCACAGCTGCGTAGAATACGACGTTGTCTAACACTGAAGCTGGCAACAGTACAAAACTGTTGCACACTAATCTAAAATGTCTCCAGATAGACTTTGATTGTTGATCTCTTTTTTTTATCTATAAGTTTCTTTAGCGGGAAATATTGCTGGCGTTTTAGCTTTTAACTTATGCATTTTGCAATTATGATTATTACAGCTAAACTTAGATTAAAGTTTTACTGCCTTAGTCTTAAAGTAAAGCTATGCAGCTGTAGGAGAAACTAGCTAAGTTTTTTAAAAACATTCAACTAAAATTTCATCATACTAGAGTTCGATTAGATTTTAGATCAATAAAAATTTAATTTTTTATTATTTTTTAAAATTATTATTATTTATTTAAATTTTATATATTTTTGATGTAAAAAAAAATTTTTTTTTTAAATAATATTTATAAATTGTAAATAAACACAAATTTCAAACAATTTTTATAAACAGAATTATATATGATATTTTTTCTTATTTTTATAATATTTTTAAATTGTAATAAATAAATAAATAAAATTTCCAAAATTTTTATAATATAAAATTATATTTTGTATTTTTCCTTATTTTTTATTTTAGTTTTAATATTTTTAAATTTTAATAAATAAATTTAAAAAAATATGTAAAAGAGATTTATATTTTATATATTTTTTTCTTATTTTTTATTTTGATTTTAATATTTTGATAATATTTCGAAATTTTAATAAAAAATTTAAAAAATGTCAAACAATTCTTATAAAAGAGAATTATATTTTATATTTTTTCTTACTTTTTTTATTATTTTTATTTTAATTTTAATATTTTTATTATATATCCAAATTGTAATAAATAAATAAATAAAAATTTCAAACAATTTTTATAAAAGAGAAATATGCTTAAAAAAATTATAAAGCTGAACATTGAACTCATTTGCATTTGAATTGAATGCAGCAATAAAAATTATATTTAATAATCAATATAAAGAAAAGAGAAATACAAAATGAAGTCGAAATTGAAAACTGAAATGAAAAAATATTCATAATAAAAACTTTTAGCATTGACGATAAATGACAAAGGTGGAAATTAAAGTCATTTCAATTGGAATTAAATTTGTAAATATTCAATATAAAAATATATGCATGCATATATTTATATACAATTGCTTTGAATAAAAACAAAGCCACCCAAAAAAAAATATTTTTTATTTTAAATCCAATCAATGTGCACATTCAATTATTCAATTTCTGTTTGTTTTTTTATTCGCTTTGTTTTCTGATTTCGTGCCACTGTAGCTCAGCAGCTGGAATTCGCACAATGCATCAGCATCAGCATCAGCATCAGCTTTAATTGTTGTTATGCAATTGAAAAATGTGCTAAAAATTTACTCAGCTGTGGTCAAGTGAAAGCCGAGTGTCGTCAGCGCATAGCTCGCTCGGTGGCTGTTTGTTAGACGTCTATTAATAGACATGGATCAGGTGGCAGCAGAGGTAGCTTATTGATTTTGAAAACATGCGAGAGCGGGAGAGAGAGGGAGAGAGGAAGAGAGAGGCAGAAATGTGAATATACAAGTATATATGCATGTATGCAGTGGCTGAGCTCAGCACAGCGAGAGATGGAGAGGTAGAGGTAGAGGTAGAGGTAGAGTATCTTTATATGTGTGTGTATTTGTGTTAACGTGTACGTGTTAATTTTAAAATATTGACCAACTCGTTGAGTTTTATGACCACTTGAGTTCATTTGTCACTGTGTTTCGGTGTGTGAAAATAGTACACAAAATTTCGTTGCATACTTATTTGGGCTGTGCGCAAAGCGATGCTGAAAGGCTCAGCACACGTACAAATGCATCTATGTATGTGTGTGCGTGTGTGTGTGATACATTTTTAATGGCCATTAAAATTAATTGCATATTAAGTTGAATGCATTATTTAAAGAAATAATTGAAACTAAATAATGCAAATTGTTCGCATTAAATTGCAATGCAGAGCGACAAATGTCTCTGGGGTTCAATTCATGAAATTGTTTTTAACGTTGATTTCATAATGACCATAACTGTAATATAATATCCATATATATATATGTGTATATGGATTTGATTTGCATTGAGTTCATACAATTGTCACACACATGTATGTATGTGTGCATGCTCGTTGGGCATTGAGTGCAAATGGAACGTGACCGAATTGCGGTTTGCTTTATGGTAAGACATCTTCGTTGTCTCTCTGTGTGTAGAGCTGCGCTTGTGGGCAGGGCATTAATTTTATGCATTAAATGCGTTGACAGCTTGTTTGGCATGCCCACATGGCCTGGCCACACGCAGGCGTGCCAGCAAAGTTCATAGCCAAACAGACAGACCGACAGAGGCATGGATGGACGGCATTTTGGGTCAAATTTTAATGCACGCATTGCCGCAGACACGACCGCAAATTGTCTGTGTGTGTGTGTGTGTGTGCAGCAGCAAGGACAACCACAAGCACATCCACAAAGGCGGCAACAAAGTAAAGTAAAAAAAAAAAAAAAATGTCTCACGTAAAGTGGCTCTGTGTGCGCCTTCGTCTGTGGACGCTGGTCCTTTGGCCATGCATGCGTACAAACCCTGGGTACACGTCCACAAACCCCAAGATAAACAAAGTGAAGCCTCTGTTAAGAATACTCTTAGCCAAAGCAAAAAGCGCAACAACAACAACTAGAAAAAAAAAACCAATAACAGAGCAAACAAATATTGGAAGAAAAAGAAGAAAAAAAAGGCTGACAGAAATTCGCAGGGGCAATCGCATTCAAAGCGGTCCTATATAAACATATATTATTATTTATATATCATATTTTTTTAATCAAAATTTTGATTGTTATTCAAAGAAAAAAAAAAAAAAGAAAACGAATTCAATGCTTGACTTTGTTTATTGTCTGACAACTTTGTTAAGCATTCACGAATTCAGCTTTGGGCTCAAAGTTTCATTATAAATTTATTATGAATTTATAAATTTTTTCGTTATAAATTTTTTTTCATCTTATTTGATATATGGATTAAATTTAAAATTCAAAAATAAAACAGAAGAAAAAGTATACAATATTGAAAATATTAATAAATGAAGAAAAAATATAAATACTTTTTAAAAAAAATATACAAAAATGACGACTAAAAAAAAATAATAAAATAATCAGGAATACTTTTTCTTTTCAAATAAAAGTAATAAATAAAGGAAAAAATAAAATAAAAATAAATAAATAAAATGTCAATTAAAAGCAAAAATAATAAGGAATACTTTATCTCTTAAAATAAATAAAGATAAAAAAAAATAATAATAAATATAAAATAAATAATAAATAAATAAATAAAATGCCAACTCTCTTATATATCTCTTAAAAAAAAATTAAAAATAATAATAATAATAAAAAATAAAATAGATAATAAATATAATAATAAATAAAAATAAATAAATAAATTTAAAAAAATAAAATGCCAACTAAAAAATAAAATAAGAAATACTCTGTATCTTAAAATAAATAAAAATAAAATATTGATAATCATAATAAATATAAAATAAATAATAAATAAATAAATAAATAAAATGCCAACTAAAAAAAAATAATAGGGAATACTTTATCTCTTAAAATAATAAAAAAAAAAAAATCATAATCATAATAAATAAAGGCAAAATATAAATAAATAAAAAAATACAATGTTCTACTACCAATTAAAAGAAATTAATAAATAATAATAATAAGGAATACTCTTTCTCTTCAAATAAATAAAAAATTATAATAGCAAATAAATAAACAAAGTATAAATAAATAAAAAATAAATAAATAATAAATTAAAATGGGAAAAATTTATTAATCTTAGATCTAAGTCTAATAAAAATAAATAAAAAATATATAAAAAAAAAAATATATATATAAAATCCAAGTCTTATATAAAAAAATAAAAAAATATATAAATAAATAATAAACTAAAATGGGAATATTTTATAGTTTTTAGATCTAAGTCCTAGTCCTAACATATCTCTAGGCTGCAGTAGCTAGTTGCCTAGACCAGGCTGTCTTGAGTCTAGACTCTCGAGTTCTTAACAATAATATCACTATTATATATACATTTTATTTGTTATTTTTTTCTTCATTCGATTTCCATTCTTAGTATTCCATACACCTTTATTGGCATATAATGTTTGCTAAAAAAAAGTATTTAACAAGCCTTCAAATGGCAGGCGACACAGCTTTGACGTCACAACGCCAAATTGCCACGCAAAACTCGTGTTGCTTGTTGGTCCAATGACTCGACAGCCCACTAATACATTGTTCTTTTAAGTAATTAACTGTTTGAAGTATAAATAAAGCCTGTAGCTATAGCCAGAAGCTAACAAGCTATTGTGTTGGACTTAAAAGTATTTCGTTAGCACAGATCTAACAACATCTGGCATAAAGCTGCCGATGGCAGTCAGTAGTTGTTGGCATAATCGAATGCTAATGTGCCACCATTATGGTTAAATACTATCCTTGAGAATGTCTGTTATTTATATTTCATTTTGGCGATTAGCTTCTCGGATTATGGACACTTTAAGCTGACCGGGGGCCAGGACTGATGAACAGCTGTAAGTGTCGCAATCGCTGTCAAACTGCTGCGACGTCAGAGGACGTGATTGATGATGATGATGATGATGATGATGATGAGAATAGAATAAGAATGACAGAGGCCAAGTAAGAGAGATGCGGAGAGAGAGAGAGAGAGAGAGAGAGAGCAAATGTTATACGTATGTATATTTGTAGCTGAAACGTTGGGCAAACGAGAATGGCAACGTTAATTATCAGTGCCAGACGCCCAGCTGTGAGGTGACAGTAATCAATGACAGGAACAGCAACAGCAACAGCAACAGCAACACAGTAGCACAGTAACGACGATAACGAGATAGTCAATGCGCGTCATAAAATAATCTATGTACATCAATAAATTGGCATTAAATGAAAATTAGTTGAGTTTGATTGATGCGTAGTTGGCTCAGTTGGCAGCGTGATTGACTAGATGCCTGTACGCACGCACCTGCCAGCTACATAGGTCAAATGTGTGCGATAATTAATGCAAATTGTTGATGTTGATATGTCACACTGCATAATGTGGAGAGTGAGAGAGAAAGTTTATGAACTTGGTTAATACCGTAGGCATTTGCACACTCAATTAGCTATTAGCAGGATATTCAAGAACTGTTTGCCTGGAAATGTTTGAAAACTTATGTGAGAATCATGTAAAAGATGATAGCAGCTTTGCTTAGCCATGCTCGACACTTTAAATGCGGGACCACAACACAGAGAGGCAGCGGCACATGTGGACACACCTAGGCATACATGCATAATTACGGCACAGCTCACAGAGAGAGAGAGAGAAAGATGTCAAAAGTTGCTTTATTGGCTTAGCACACACCGGAAATTGCAACTGACATAGCTAACACCGTGGGCGAGGGAAGATGCAGAAGAAGCAGACGAGGAGAAAATCAATGATGGCAACGCCTAACAGTCGATGGCAAACGAATGGGACGTCCTTTCCATTCAGCCAGACCCACAGGCATGGTCAACACCAAAGCCAAAGCCAAAGCCAAACATCAGTTCCTGCCGCAGGCGCTGTTCATGCTGAATATTCCAATGCCTATTCAACTGTTTCCACATACGAAATTATATACTATACTATATACCACTAACTATGCTGGCACTGGCTCAGCAGGTTGCCAGACAGACGCTGATGTGATTCGCTGTATATATAAATATTTTTATGTACATTTATGTGTGTGTGTGTGTGTGGGTGTGGGTGTGGCCCACAAACTAACTGATTAAATTTATGCGCCTTTTGCATACGAAATTCGCACGAAAACTCATTTGCCAAAGAAATAAACAGTAAAAAACCTAATACAAATTGAAATGTCAAAATGGTAATATAAGACATATTAGGTAACAAGTAATAATATGAGAAAATGAGAAAGAAAGAGAGAGAGGGAGAGAGATAGAGGGAGATAGGAAAGTGGAGAGCATTAAGACATTTAGTTAGAATTCAAAAGTGTGAGCTAGAGCGAAAGAGAGTTGAAGAGAGAGGTAGAGATAGGAAAGACAGAGAAATAGAGAGACAGAGTGAGAGTGAGAGGGAGAGAGCTAGTGAGGAAAGATATCAAAGGAGAGAGAGAAATAGGAAGAAAGGATTTGAGAGGGAGAAAGTTGAAGTTAGTTAGTAAACTAATAGAAAATGGGGAGCAAGAGAGTTTGAGAGAAAAAGAAAGGGAAAATGAGAGAGAGAGAGAGAGAGACAGCGAGAGAGAGAGAGAGAGAGAGAGAGAGAGAGAGAGATAGAAAGAGAGAGTAAGGGGTGATGGGGGGGGTGGGGGGGGTGTAGTCAGAAGGAGGATCAAAGGATTTGAGATGGAGAAAGTTGGAGAGTTGAAGAAAGACAGTTAGAGAGAGACTTAGTGTGGGAGAGAGAGGGAGATAGAAAATGAAGGCAGTATGCCAAAGAGGGTGAGAGAGAGGAAAAGATAATTGCAGAAAGAGAGAGAGAGAGAGAGAGAGAGAGAGAGAGAGAGAGCTAGAAAGAGAGAAAGACCTACAACAACTAAGGCCTGCATTTCAATTAGACACCTCATGCCAACCAACCAAGTCTCTCAAGTTTCAACTTTACATTAGCTGAATAGAGGACATGCTGTTGCATAAAAGATAAGGAAACATTATCGTACACTCATTAAGTCATACAAGTCACAAACTGCTTGCACTTCTAATGGCTTAATGATTTCTTGGCTCGGGGTGGGGTCGCCTAACAGGACTTGACCTATGCCTTTAGCTATGCACTGGGGACAGCACTCACTTGTTGCGGTTGCCGTTGCCGTTGCCGTTGTCCCACTCTAACGCAGCGTGCCCCTCTTTGTCGCACTTCAATTGTAGTCCAACGGGTGCTTTTGTTTGTGCGACGACGGGGCCGTATAACAAGCCGTATAAAGCAAATAAAACAAAACAAAGAAAGCGAAATGTAAGAAACTTACAACAGGCAATGAAAGCACGACTGACAGTTACCCTATCTAAGCAGTAGAGAGCTGTAGAGATATATATATATATATGTTTATTATTTATATTTTTGATGTACTCTATAAGTGTATGAGATTTGTATACAAATCATGATATGCATTAAGTTTTGTTATATATGTCTCTAATTTGTTGATGATTGTAATTTTGCTGTTGTTGTCACAATGGAGTCTTACGCATTTGCAGATCCCAAATATACCATAATTTACCCTGAACCTTTTTGGCGAAAAGAAAACAAAAAGCAAGACAAACAAGGCACACTGTGGCTGCGTAATTGTATGGCTCTTGTATAGATGTGTGCACGTATTTGTTTTTGATATGCGTAATTGTGCTTATACACATATGTATTTATATATACTATGTGTGCATGTATGTGTGGGTAGCAACATAATAAGGAGGCATTACAATGCGCTACGCACCGTCACGTCAAGCATACCAACATCAGGGTCGTTCCATTCAACACACATACAGGATGTCTCATGCGGTCAGTGAAAATAGTAGTGAGAGCAAAACTGTTGTAAAAAATACAAACTTAATATTTGAAATGCAATTTGAAATGACTATTGGGATTAATATGGTTTATGGTTATTAATTTAGATGTTAGCTATTGTGTAATTGGATTAAATTCATTTAATTATTTTGTTTTTAATATATTTTAAAACGCTTCAGAGATTTCTTGTGCTACATTCTTGATTATATTTTGGCTCCGAGGTTTATATTTGATTTTGCTATTAATTTGCATATTAGATATTGAGCTATTAAATCAATTTTTTATTTTTTTTTATTTTTGTATAGATATATTTCTCATGCTTCATTGTGCTCCCTTACCATATAAGTATTAAGAAAATATTACATAGGTCTGCAACATAAAATAAAGCTGAAATAAAGTAAAATTTTTTAAAGCTAGAATTTACGCAATTTACGCAGGGTTTCCCGCATTTTAACTTAAAATAAAGCTAGATCTGACCGGAAAAAAGTTAAAATGGCAGCCCTGCTCAGGTTCAGTTTGCCAGTAGACTATTAATTTTGTAAATTATTTTAAAAATTAATATTATAAGTTTATTAGCATCAGTAACCCAATGTACTATATGTGATTTGTATATATTATATATAATACGCATATATTTATATACTTTTTATTTATAAATTTCACATAACACTTAACTCTACATTTGACTCACCCTGTTTCCGTTGCTTTCTTTTCATGCATTCACATATTTGCCGCATGTCTTTGTGGGCGCGTTGAAGACGAATGTCATTTCCACGCCACTTCCGCTGGCAACAGCTTGGCAGCCATTGCAGCCAGCTGGTGTCTCGCAAGTCCAACGTCCAACGTCCATATTGTATGGCATACTTTACGGCTGGAGCTGGGGAGCTGCCTTGGCTGCCTGGCTTTACCCGTTTCGCTGGCTTGTCATTACTTGGAAATGGAAATGGCAGCCGCAACAGCAGCAGCAGCAACGTCGGCAGCAACAGTTGCTGTCATTGTGTTGGCTTGGCTCTGGCATTGTTGTTTGGTTGTTGTTCGCGTTGTTCGTTTGTTATTGTTTTCCATTTTTACAACCATTTTTATGTGCTGGAATTGCTGATGGGCTTTGGGCCTTGATGGCTGTGCTTTCGCATGGTACTTATATTGCAGCTGAAGCAATGTATATTACACACGAACAGGCAGAGACCAACACACACAGACACACATACATACATACACATATTTGTGTGTAGTTACATATTCAACATTCAACTTGTTGCTTTTTCATTTCAACTCATCATTTTGCGTTGGTTTCTGGCTTGGCACAACTTTAACCTTTGAACCCTGCTGTGCAACAAAGTGAAGCGCGTCTAAGTAATCAAGGCAATCGTTTATGTGCATTTGAAATTTGCCACGTTATTAACTGCGACGCTGACTGCGACTGTCACAGTGACTGTGACTGTGACTGTGACTGCTTAAATCATATACAGCATGTGCGCTGAATTTAAATTCAATTTGCCAAATTGCTTAAATTTTCAATTTTAAATTTCAATTTGTAAATTGTAAATTCCTTTTGATTTTGAGCTGAATACAATTTCTCCCAGACAGAATTGAAAACCAACTCAAACTTTCATTTATCATATGCCTTCTTAGACATTTTCCTCTGGGAATGAAGTTTTCTTGAAGAACTTGAGCTTAAGCAAATTAAATACATTTTCTTTCGAATTTGTTATATAAATATATGTATGTATATAGTATTAAAGATATATGAGTAGGTATATTAAGAGTAGAGAGACCTTCTACTGTGAGAAACATGAAGCACAATTTTTTTGACATTTTATTAAGACTTTAAACTTGGAGTTCTTAAGTTTTAAGAGCGTACGTTTTATAGTATTTTTAGTGAGCATAAGTAGAGATAGTGGGAGCATAGCTGATAAAGTATTCAATGTTATTCCCTGCGAATGCAAAGCCATTGAAGAACTTGAGCTTCGGCATTGATGAACAATTTCTTTTAGATTTTTTGAAAGACTCAAGCTATATATATATACACTATGATAGAGAGAATAAGTATTTTTATATAGAGAGTAAAAGTTGATTCTGTTATACTCTAAGTATGATGATATCTTCAGAAAAAGTTTATTCCGAATTTTTTGAAGACTCTTGGACTAAATGAAATCTGATACGTCACAAAAGCTATATATATATTGTAGAGAAAAAAAATATATTTAGGATACAATATAAATCTTATTAAAATAATATAAATGTTGTAAATTTCACAGCTCATGCTAAAAGGTTTACACTGAATAAGTTTGTAAGTATCTTAACGTTTATTATTCCGTTGCGCGTGCTTAAACTCAACTCTTCTTCTATATACTCGAAGTTGCCAGATATCTTCAATAATCGGCATTATAGTTTTAGTGTTGTCAATACATAATATCGATAAATTTTAACAATAAATATATAAATCTTATTAATATAATATATAATATATTTTTTATTCTTTAAACTATATTTTTTAAAGATTTTTTAAAGATTTTTTTTTTATCTTATTAAAGTAATATAATATTTTTTTATTTGTGAACTAAATTAAAAAAAAAAAAAAAAATTGTTCTTTCTAGATTTTTTTTTTTCTTTTCTTTTTTAGGTTGAGGAAGCTGCTTTCAATATACTTTAAATAATTAAATAATTTGCATATTTGCATTTGATACAATAGATCTTTGGGGCATGGAATAAGTAAAACAAAAATTCTGGAAAATAAATCATAAAAATAAGCCAGAGCAAAATTCAATTGAAAATTGATTTTTTTTTTTTTTTTTGGCAATAGTTTATTACGAAATCATCAGGAAATTATTCTCGAAGCGAGTAATATGTTAAATATAAATTGTGCACAAAGCAAAAAGTGAGGCAAAAAAGGCAACGAGATGGGAAAATATGTATATAGAAAATTGAATTTAAGAATATTTTTGAATTGGTCACGAATTTCGCTTGGCTTGCAGAATGTTTGCACATGAACAGAATTGCTGAATGCTCATAATAATAAAATGCCAAAATGGAAATCGTACAGAATTTGCTTTACAGTTTTCTGTTGGGAAATGTGTCTGGCCATGCCTATAGCGAGCTGCCTTCAATTGCATTACATAATATTTGTTCAAGAAATATTTTGATCTGAACTTAAAGAGTCAGCTGCTGCTGCTGCTGCTGCTACAGATGTGGCCGCTGGCATCAATTAGAATCAATCAATCAAGTGTGCATAATTAAATTGCTCATTAGGCGCAGGGCAATAATTGGTAGAGCAACAACAATAATGACAACTTCTCAAAGTCAATGGCACTCATCAGTTGAGGTTTACGCTGCTCACATCGATACGAAACTGTTTACAGATTCTGCCAACTGAATGCCAATTCCAAGCCATTTGCCATGTTGTCACGAACAACCAGCCAGGACGACGGCCATGAGCCATATGCCACATGTGTGTTTACATTTACAGCTGGCCATTAATTGCTGCGAATCTGTTGTCGTCTTCGAATTCTGATTGATTCGTGCTGTTTCATTGTTGTTCTTTCGTTTTTGCGACCTTTTTGCGCCCGTTGGCCCTGTTTGGGTATTTGCTAGTGATTGGCAATCGTTGCGAGTCCTGACAGCCGTATGTCCTTCAATTTGGGCTCAAGGCAAGTGAAATATAAATAAGAAGCAAATTGCCATGACAGGCATGATTGGCTGCCAGATACCCTGTATTTTACCAAATATATTTTGTTATTGTTTGAGCTTTTATCGGCTGCTGCTATTGCGTTATATAGAGGGTAGATAATTTAAGTTGTGGCAACACTTAATGTCGCCATAAGCTCTGCCTGCTCCTAGCAGCTCAACAAATTTCACTCACCTGGCTGCCTTAGCCACCGTAGTCTAAATACTTAAATGCTCCCCAGGGCGTCGCTCGATGGTGAAGCATTTAAAGTGCCATTGTGTGTGCCCGCATAAGGCTAAAGTGCAGCTCAGGCGCACGCCATAAGTCGAAGGCCATTATATGGCTCATGTCAGCGTTCGCATTAATGCTCGAATATGATAATAAGCCACAGCAACGCACGGGCAACAGTCGCTCGGATCCAGCATGAAAATACATACATATATGAGAAGCAAAAGCACTTTAAACTGAACATCATTTCGATAATGCGATAGCATTTCGTATATTGTACGTATGTGAGATATGCCAAATGCATTCCAATCGAATTAGCTGCCATCAGCTGAATGTGCTTTAATATAGTGTTGAAATAAATCAATAAAAAAATAAATAAATAT
>JAUESO010000287.1:0-78651 GCA_030914385.1 Drosophila antonietae
CCAAATACTAAGGCAAGAACTAGGTCAGGACTTAGTATTCAAAATCTTGCGTTAGTAGCCGAACAAGAAGAAGAAATAGCTGAGATAACCATAAACAAGAATGGACTCGGGCAGATCCTCGGTCCCACTGACCCCAACTGTCAGTGCTACCACAAACATATCCACAATACTCACTCCAACCGAAATTTTAGCCTTTGTAAAAGAACTGCCAACATTTGACAGAACACCAACAACATTAGACAAATTTATTACAAACGTCGAGGAAATTATTATGTTAATAAGGGGCACGGACCAAGCACCTTATCAACAACTTGTGCTCCGAGCTATTCGTAATAGAATTATAGGAAGAGCTGACGAGGGATTGACACTAGCTAACACCAGCCTAGTTTGGGATAATATCAAGGAAAATTTGTATAGGCTGTATGGCAACAAAAAACCCGAAGCCACCTTACTTATGGAAATGCAGAACCTCCAAGATGGCCTATCTTTGGGACAACGTTTCTTCGGCATATGCAACATTAGGGAGCAACTTTACTCTTTGCTTAGAAACAGTACCGAAAGCCCAGAGGGTCAACCTATAAAGAAACGCCTTTACAACGACGTTGCCCTTAATGCATTCATTATGGGACTACGTGATCCTCTCAGATCGGTTATCAGGGCTAGAGACCCCAGTACTTTAGAACGGGCATACGAAATATGTCAAATCGAACTTACCTACTCAAAGCCGAGATACACAGATAGGCGCAGAAACTATAATTATAACAATCAGAGGTCTTACGATTACAGCCACTACAAACAAAAATCAGGTTACAATAGACAACACAACAACAATCATATCCCTTATAACACAGACAACCGACGTACAAATAATTACAATAACCAATCTCAAAACCCTTTTACAACCGCCTCCCCGCCCCCGAAAAGCATTTGAGTCAATCTAAATACGAAGCATGTCTACCATACATAATAATAACTTCCTTTAATAATACACCATTGAAATTTCTGATAGATACTGGATTAACAAACTCTTTTATTGAACCAAAATTAATAACGCTAGACAAGGTGACAACACTGAACATACCCATTAGAATAAATACCGTTCTCAGCAGTCACGAAATTACAAACTCTACAAACATCCCTCTATTCAAAGAATTCAACGAGGCAACAAACATACAACTATTAATTTTCAAAATTCCACACCTTCTTTAACGGCCTTCTAGGTTTGGACATACTAACAAAACTAAGTGCAAAAATTGACTTACAAATACAACAGCTAGTAACTCTTCTTGCAACTGTACCCATCCTCACGAGAGTCTACACTGCCTGCCATTCACGTACACGAAATCTGTAGCTCTAGCAAGACATTATTACCTTTGCCAGTCCAAACGCCAGGCGGCGATTTCTATTTACCAAAAACCAGGAAAACACCTTACCATTTCTGGTGGATTATACACCGCTACCAAAGGTGTTGCAAACCTCGAATTGGTCAACGAATCATTCGACGATCAAGTTATTTGCATCAAAGATCCCTTACCCACACAACCTTTCAATAACAACGAGTTCATCCAACTCTACAACCTCGTGAATGCACCAACCCTCGAAAGCCTTACACAGTCAAAACACAACATTCCGAGTACGGAAAACCTAAATAAAGAGGAGAAATCACAGCTCATCCAAATTTGCTCAGACTTTTCAGACATATTTTATAAAGAAGACACTAAACTAACCTTCAGTACCGAAATAACACACCCGATCACCACACACAAACGTGCATGCACATCGGTATATATGTTCATAATTTTATATAAAAACTACGTTTATATACATATAACAAATGTACATATATGCTAATGTGTATGCATACAAACAAAAACGCTGCAAACGCTTAATGATTTTAAATTTTAACTAACATTTTCAAATTATCTTTTTGTTTATAATTAACAAACGTGAACATTTCTTAGTGCTAAAATAAAATACCTAAGTACATTTGTTCATCCCCATATACTCTCGCAGTTGGGATATTTCAAATTAAAAGTACCAAGTGTCTATAACATTACATCACTAACCATACAACACTGGGGGTTCTAAAAGTGCTCTACAGGCGGCAGCAAGAATATTGCACACAAGCACATAAATGCCTACACATATAGCGAGGAAGTGTAAATGTGTGTGTGTATGCAAGCTCACATCGCTACCCAACCAAACGAACATCAACTGCTGGGGGTTCTAATAGTGCTCTACAGGCGGCAGCAAGAATATTGCACACAGGCACATAAATGCCTACACATATAGCGAGGAAGTGTAAATGTGTGTGTGTATGGTCATCGGGAAATAATATTCGTTATGCACATCAACACTTTCATACTCTTTCCACAAATAATCATGAAAACGCTAACATTTTGCATGAGCAAGGCAAAGCCGTTTAAGAATTCGGTATACTCTTCGCTCAGAAGGGAACCAATGGGATCGCGAGTCGAGAAGAAATTTCAATTTTTGTGAGCTGCTTGCTGTTTGTGCCAGCATACATATTTTTTTGTGAGAAGAGAGCAGAGAGTAAAAAGCATAGGGCAGAAAAGAAAGAGAGCAAGGAAAAGAGCAACACATGTCAGGCATTTTTGGAAAATCGACCGTCACCGTCGAGCGCTCGAAGCGGAATGATTTTGCCATCAGCAATTTTTCTCTCCCGACCCTAAAAGTAACAAGTAAGAAGGTTCTAGTCGAGACGGCTCGACTACGAGATACCCTGAACCCAGCAACAAAATTGATACTCTTCTTCTTTACGCACTTATGAGCGCGCGCTCTGCTAACTGCGCAGTTGCTGCCGTGGCTTGGGGGTGGGTTGGGCTGAACTTCGGACAATTATAACTCCATTTCCAGATGGACGATCTTCATGAAATTTTTAAAGTAGATTAAAAGTATCTAAATCTATCTATGTGCCAAATTGCAAGTCTCTAGTATTTTAAATGCGTTTTATTCAAATTGGGGGCGGAAGGGGCGTGGCATCCAAAATCTGAAAACTGCAAAATCTGCGTATCCATAATATCTATCTAAATATGTAAAGGTAAAGTCTTTAGCTATAACGGTGTAGAAGTTATACTCAAAAAACCTAAAAAATGGAAACGAATTTTCGATTTCTTATCGATAATTTGGAAATGGGATGAGTTATCGAAAAAACAAACTAAACTCGTACTGCGTAGCTAACATACGAGTGTTCATGTGAAATTTCAGCTCTTTAGCTTTTGTAGTTTCCGAAATCTCGACGTTCATACAGACGGACAGACGGACGGACGGACAGACGGACAGGGCTAGATCAACTTATTTTTTTATGCTGATCAAGAATATATATACTTTATGGGGTCTGCGACGTCTCCTTCTGCCTGTTACATACATTTTCACAAAACCATTATACCCTGAATTCCCATTTTCAATGGGTTCAGGGTATAAAAAAAGTACCTAATTTAGTATTATGTATAATACCACTGTTAAAAGACTCTGTAGGTTATGCAAAGAGCAGTTCCGTTACTTTTGATGTTAACTAACAGACCCCGTGTGACGTCACACGGTTCTAAGTGTGCTATGTTATTCAATTAGATACTTGGCGGGCACTGGGGCAAAGATCCTCCAAGTGCTCATAAGTAACCCAAATAAGTTATTTTGCAACGAATTCGAATAGTAAGAACCATAATCATGATCAATCCTTACTTTTATTTACTTAAATTACGAAAACTTATTAGATAATGGAAGAAACTGTGAGGCCTTCTGGCAGCAGCAAAAGGACTTCCTAAATGGGTACTACGTCCGAAAAAATGATCAAAAGGCATGATTTTTTTAATTTTCGCCATTAGTATTGTTTATAAATGTCAATATATTTCAATATTCAAATAGAGTACATGCTGAGGTCATATCAGTTAAGCTGCTGGTCACACCTGCTTCCATGTCAAAAAAAAAACCCCAAAGACCGAAATAAAATGTATGTATTAATTAAAAAACCTAAAAAGGACTAAGAGTATAAGTAGTCAAACATAAAGAAACAGATAATCTGGCTGAACCAGCCATCAGAAAAGTAGAAGCTAACAATGCCGCACCCAATCATTGGCGAACAGATTTCTAATATGATGAATGAATATGATAGATATAATGATGTGGATTGATGGGAAACGATTAGTATATGTTAATACTAGTTACTTTTGTAATAAAAAGTCATTTAAAATAAAGTTTAAGTTATATAACACGAAGATATTGGCGGTTAATCGAATTAACTTCAGCAATAACTGCCTAGAAAACGGCTTAGAATACAACATTTTCAAAAACCCTTATATTGTCAGATTCGTAAATCTATATAGAACTGAAAATTCGCAACTTGAATCGCCTTAGTTAAGTCTACTAGTTTTAAGATAGTTAACAGTGCCAAAATTGCCTAATTTTCATACAAACTTAAGCGCGTCAGACCCCCTGTGACGTTTCACTGTTAACTTAACAGACCGCTTTGCATAACCTAGTGTTACTCAATCGTGGTATAATACCCCATTTAACATTTGTCTTCTCTAAGAGTATTTTGACTTTGCTAGCTCGAAGATAATTTGAAAGCAGGCTGTCCACTTTTGAATATCCAACTACTAAAATTAGGCAATCAGTTTAAAAATAGGCCACGGATAATAGTGAAATTTACATATTAATAAATTAGCATAACCTGCAGTGTCAAAATACATACATACATAGTACATAAATACCACATACATGTGGCTCACTTTTAGTCACTAGAATTGGCAAATAAAATATAATCCTTCTTTTTCTGTTAATTGTTTTGTTTTCTGCGCTGTCTACCAATTTAGCAATTACTTGTAGAGAGAAAAAAAAAACGAAATCGAATAGAAGATTCTTGAAAAGTTTACAAAATATAACAAAACTAAATTGTTTGTTTCTTTCTGTCTTCTCTCTCTTTTCTCTCACATATTTGTAATTATGCAAATCAAATGCGATAAACCAACAACAAATGTCAAACGAATAATTGTTAACACTAATATACACTCATACTCGCATTTGTACTACATATTCATACTCACAACTCTTACATGTCCACCGCTTACACTGCTAAACTGTAAATTCAATGCTGCAGACGTCGCTAAGCTGTCAGCCACAGGCCCACAGCCATTTACTCACACATACACACACACACACCAAACTCTCTCTCTCTCTCTCTCTGTCGATCTCAAATTAACTAACCAAATAATAACAAGTAAGAAAACTCTAGTCGAGAGTGCTCGACTAGATAATACCCTGAACCCAATTTTAATAAAATAAAATAATAATCTGTACTGTGGTTTGGTTTTTATACCCTGAACCCATTGAAAATGGGATATCAGGGTATAATGGTTTTGTTAAAAGTATGTAACAGGCAGAAGGAGGCGTGGCAGACCCCATAAAGTATATATATTCTTGATCAGGGTGACGAGAAAAGTTGATATAGTCATGTCCGTCTGTCCGTCCGTCCGTCCGTCCGTCCGTCCGTCCGTATGTATGAACGCGTCGATTTCCAAAGATACAAAAGCTAGAGAGTTCATTCTTTTTGTGTTAGGTCCGTATATTGCACGCGCAGTACGAGTTTGTTTCAGAAATTCGATAACTTGTATATTTGCAACGTTATCGATAAACGAATTTATCGGGAACCAGTTATAAAATTCTAGCTAATTAATCTTTTGAGTTAGAGTCTCCAAGTCTTCTGCATATATATAGATACTAATTTAATACAATTTCGGTTTTTGTCAGATTTTGGATTCCGGTCCCCAATTCGCCCCACCACCCCCAAATGTGTAAAAAATGCATTTCAAATACTAGAGACATGCAGTTTGGTTTGGCATATAGATATGAATATCATAATCTTAGTCTGAACATATCAATACGATTGTCCATCTAGAAACAGAATTATTAATCATCAAAGTTTTCTCATCAAAACCCATGTGACGCAGCAACAAAGGCAGCGGCGACACAGCAACACGCATTGCGGGCACACATACATACATACATACATATGTATGTATGTATGTATGTATATGTGTGCAAGCGTAGATCAGCGTGTGGCTGTAATCGTACATACATATGTACATATTTGTGCATGTAAAGCTAATTGTAAAAGAGTTATGATTTCTAAAAAAAAACCTAAAATGTTAAATAGAATATGTAGATCATATGCTGAACTCTCATTACATTCCATTATATATTTTTAAAATTTTAAAACAATTAAAATAACAATGGAAATGCAAGCAACGTTGAGCAATGCAAATCAATTTTCGTATGCGTGTGTACATATACACACAAAAAATCTTGGGCCGTTTTTTATGTTGCTATGCGTGTATATTCTAAGAATCACAATTGTTTTTGAATTGCGTTAGAATTGTCTTTGAATTGTATTTGTATTTTCAGCCACTGCTTTAGTGTTTCTTTCGTATATGGCGAATTTCATTCGTTTTCGCTACTCCGTCGTTTAAGTGAGCCGTGGTGTAGATAGCTAGACAGATGCAACGAATGTTAGGGTGTCGTAGGTTCTAGCCTCGCTTAAGCCCTTCGTAATTTCTTATTTTTAATTTTTTTCTTTCTTTTTTATTATTATTTATTCATTTGTATTTTATACCTTTGAAAGTCAGTTAGTAGTTTAACTAATTGTGAATAAGTGCTTTTTTTTTAATTTCAAATATTTAATAGCATCATTTCTGAAAGTGTTTTTGTTTCAATTAAAGTTTGCCCAAATAACAAAAGCACGTGACATCTGCGGTAAGATGTACATATGCACACATATACATTCAAAACTAGCCTAGAATCTAAGAATTTAAACCTGCTAGATGGCGCTTTAGCAGTGAACTTATTTATTATGGGTATTACAAGTTTGAGTGGCATTGATATATTTCTTTTACAATTATGAAGTGTCTGTGTTAATTAAGGTGATGCGTGTTAATCGAGGAACGTCTAATTGTTGGGTCTATTTTTAATGATATTTAATAATATAACATTTTTCGAATTTCAACTAATATAAGCGCCATCTATTATTATTTTTTTTGGCAATGCATACACACATATGTAAATATACATGTATGTACATATGTACATTTTGAACGTTACACGCATACATTCTTATCTACATATACTTTCTGATTTATCCATATGGGTAATTCTCCAGAAAAGTCAACTTTTTGTCACGTTCGACACTGGCTTTTTGTAAATATCTTGAAAACGGATTAATTTTAGTACTAATCAAGAGCAATATATTTAACTATTTGTCAAAATAATGAAGTTTTTTGCCATTTTCAGCACTAAAATTGATGCATTATCAAGATAATTACAAAAAACCAAACCACAGTACAGATTATTTTTTTATTTTATTAAAATTGGGTTCAGGGTATTATCTATTATTATTATATTATTTAAGCTAAGACAAGATCTTGCACCAAATTGATTCTTACGACATGAAACTGCAGCTCAGAACATCTGCTAGTCGGACACTGTCGACTAGAGCACTTTTACTTGATTTCCATCAAGTATTATTATTAATGATCATATGGTTGATTCTACTTAAGCTGTTTATATATCTTTAAGCAGCTCTTCCTACATCTCATCTGATTCCCTTCTAATCTCAATATTTGTTTTCTGTTATCTATTTGCAGGTGAGCACATTCAATACGACTAAAAAAAAAAAAAAAACCGCATCCGCAAACAGGGCGCTAATTGCCCAAGCCATAGTTCGTAGTAGTGATGTAAATTTGAATGAAAACATCGATGTCGATGTCCATCTATGTGTTCAAAATCAAACATCGATGTTGGGTTGATACATCAGATTGAAAATTCGATGCATCGATGTATGACCGATGTTTTAAACATTTCCGTTTGACAATAAAACGAATATTTCATGTATTTTAAACTGCAAAATTTTGTTTGCAATTTTGTATAAGTTGTACCTTCCCAAATACATAAAGGGTCGCTTTCGAATGCGGTTAACTGCATTCGAAGATAAGCAGTTATTTCTAAATCCATGTCCACATTCAGATTATGACGTTGAGCAAGCTCATAATGATGGTCCCAAAAAGATATGGAGCTCACGGTAGTTTGTGGTATGACTTCTTTGGTTCAAATAAGGATTTAATTTTCATAAGTGCGTTGGCACATGCCGAAGGATCACTAAAATTTCAAAGTTTGCTGTTCACTGATCACAAAATGGCAATGTTATGTTATTATGAAATTAAACTATTGAGGTTTTGCAAAAATATCGATGCATCGCTCAACATCGGTAGCAGCGAAAACATCGAAAAACATCGGAAAAATCAGTAAAAAAAAAACATCGATGCTCGATGCATCGATGATTTTTTACATCACTAGTTCGTAGAGCAACCAACCAACAACTGTTGTTGTTAAGCTATTTTCTAGCTGTTGGGTAATATGTAATATTTCCATGTTATACACTTTGGTAAAAAGGTTTATTTTATTTTATTTAAACATGCTTTCTACTACCTAATTGGCAGCTTAACAAGTTGAACATAAAGGCATAATTATTTACAGTAGAACACTACAGATATTTCAATAACAATTTTCATAAACAACAATCACAATTTGGTTAATTAATCACACAATAATCACATTCACTTTTACATTAAACATTTTATAGGAACCTCGCAGGGAGGTCCTGTGGATGGCACTTCTTTTTCTGGCTTCTTTGTTAATTCTTCTCGCCAAAGGGTTTGGGTGGCCTTCGAGTCTTGCAAGGTATCTAGCAGCTACCTCTTGCATTACGTCTCCAACTTTGGGGACCTTGAGATCTTTTTCAATGTCCCTGGTACGCATGTACCATTGCTAATTTGCCGGAGGGTTTTTGCTTGTGCAACTCTTATTTTGTTTAGGTTTGATTTTCCCGCAATTCCATAGACATGAAGAGCATATCTCCATAAGGGGCTTAGTATTGCTTTATAAATTGTCACTTTACTGTTGTACACTTTGATGGCGCCAAAACGCTTACAACGCCGAAAATCATGCCATAAAAATGCAGAGCACTAATTAGGCCAACAAACATGGCCAGTAGACACCAAGAAATATTCCACTTGATTTTGTTTATACCCTGAACCCATTGAAAATGGGAATTCAGTTTTGTGAATATGTATGTAACAAGCAGAAGGAGACGTCAAAGACCCTATAAAGTATATATATTCTTGATCAGAATAAAAAAAATAAGTTGATTGAGCCCTGTCCGTCTGTCCGTCCGTCCGTCCGTATGAACGTCGAGATTTCGGAAACAACAAAAGCTAGAGAGCTGAAATTTCACATGAACACTCGTATGTTAGTTACGCAGTACGAGTTTATTTTGTTTTTTTCGATAACTCATCCCATTTCCAAAAAATCGAAAACCCTTAATTTTTTAGGTTCTTTGAGCATAACTTCTACATTGTTTTAGCTAAAGACTTCAAATTTGTTTATTTAGATAGATATTATGGATATCTAGATTATGTAATTTTTAGATTTTGCATGCCACGCCCCCTTCGCCTTCAATTTGGAAAAATTGCATAAAATTGCAATTTGGCACATAGATAGATTTAGATACTCCTAATTTACTCTGAAAATTTCATGAAAATCGTCCATCTAGAAATGGAGTTATAAGCGTCCAAAGTTCAGCCCAACCGACCTCCAAGCCACTTCAGCAACTGCGCAGTTAGCAGAGCGCGCGCTCATAAGTGCGTAAAGAAGAAGAGTATCACTTGTTTTGCAGGGTTCAGGGTATCTCATGGTCGAGCCGTCTCGACTAGAGCCTTCTTACTTGTTATACCCTGAACCCATTAAAAATGGGAAATCAGGGTATAATGGTTTTGTTAAAAGTATGTAACAGGCAGAAGGAGGCGTGGCAGACCCCATAAAGTATATATATTATTGATCAGGGTGACGAGAAAAGTTGATATAGCCATGTCCGTCTGTCTGTCCGTCCGTCCGTCCGTCCGTCCGTCCGTCCGTCTGTCCGTCTGTCCGTATGTTTGAACGCGTCGATTTCCGAAGATACAAAAGCTAGAGAGTTCATTCTTTTTGTGGTAGGTCCGTATATTGCACGCGCAGTACGAGGTTGTTTCAGAAATTCGATAACTTGTATATTTGCAAAGTTATCGATAACTGAAATTATCGGGAACCAGTTATAAAATTCTAGCTAATTCATCTTTAGAGTTAGAGTCTCCAATTCTTCTGCATATATATAGATACCAATTTACTACAATTTCGGTTTTTGTCAGATTTTGGATTTCGTTCCCCAATTCGCCCCCACACCCCAAATGTGTAAAAAATGCATTTCAAATACTAGAGACATACAGTTTGCTTTGGCATATACATATATGTAGATATGAATATCATAATCTTAATCTAAACATATCAATACGATTGTCCATCTAGAAACAGAATTATTAATCATCAAAGTTTTCTCATCAAAACCCATGTGACGCAGCAACAAAGGCAGCGGCGACACAGCAACACGCATTGCGGGCACACATACATACATACATACATATGTATGTATGTATGTATGTATATGTGTGCAAGCGTAGATCAGCGTGTGGCTGTAATCGTACATACATATGTACATATTTGTGCATGTAAAGCTAATTGTAAAAGAGTTATGATTTCTAAAAAAAAACCTAAAATGTTAAATAGAATATGTAGATCATATGCTGAACTCTCATTACATTCCATTATATATTTTTAAAATTTTAAAACAATTAAAATAACAATGGAAATGCAAGCAACGTTGAGCAATGCAAATCAATTTTCGTATGCGTGTGCACATATACACACAAAAAATCTTGGGCCGTTTTCTATGTTTCTATGCGTGCAAATTCTAAGAATCACAATTGTTTTTGAATTGCGTTAGAATTGTCTTTGAATTGTATTTGTATTTTCAGCCACTGCTTTAGTTTTTTTTTTTCGTATATGGCGAATTTCATTCGTTTTCGCTACTCCGTCGTTTAAGTGAGCCGTGGTGTAGATGGCTAAACGGATGCAGCGAATGTTAGGGCGTCGCAGGTTCTAGTCTCGACTAAGCCTTTCATAATTTCTTATTTTTAATTTTTTTTTTATTATTTCTTTCTTTCTTATTATTTATTCTTTTGTATTTGATACCTTTGAAAGTCAGTTAGTAGTTTAACTAATTGTGAATAAGTGCGTTTTTTTTAATTTCAAATATTTAATAGCATCATTTCTGAAAGTGTTTTTGTTTCAATTATATTTTATTCCGTTAAATCAACAGAAAATAATAAACAGAAAGTTTGCCCAAATAACAAAAGCAGCTGACATCTGCGGTAAGAGTTTTCCTATAAATAAACAAGTTTTATTTTTGCCATTTTCAGCACTAAAATTGATGCATTTTCAAGATAATTACAAAAAACCAAACCACAGTACAGATTATTATTTTATTTTATTAAAATTGGGTTCAGGGTATTATCTAGTCGAGCACTCTCGACTAGAGCTTTCTTACTTGTTTGTAATTATCTTGAAAATGCATCAATTTTAGTGCTGAAAATGGCAAAAAACTTCTTTATTTTGACAAATAGTTAAATATATTGCTCTTGATTAGTACTAAAATTAATCCGTTTTCAAGATAATTCCAAAAACCAGTGTCGAACGTGACAAAAAGTTGACTTTTCTGGAGTATTACCCATATGGATAAATCAGAAGGTATATATAAGAATGTATGCGTGTAACGTTCAAAATGTACATATGTACATGTATATATACATACATATGTGTGTATGCATTGCCAAAAAAAATAATAATAGATGGCGCTTATATTAGTTGAAATTCGAAAAATGTTATATTATTAAATATCATTAAAAATAGACTCAACAAATAGACGTTCCTCGATTAACACGCATCACCTTAATTAACACAGACTTTTCATAATTGTAAAAGAAATATATCAATGCCACTCGAAGCTGTAATAACCATAGTAAATAAGTTCACTGCTAAAGCGCCATCTAGCAAGTTAAAATTTTTAGACCATGCTACACTAGTTTTGAATGTATGTACATGTGGGCATACATATAGGAAAACCGCAGATGTCACGTGCTTTTGTTATTTGGGAAAACTTTCTGTTTATTATTTTCTGTTGACTTAACGGAATAAAATATAATTGAAACAAAAACACTTTCAGAAATAATGCTATTAAATATTTGAAATTAAAAAAAAAACCCACTTATTCACAATTAGTTAAACTACCAACTGACTTTCAAAGGTATCAAATACAAAAGAATAAATAATAATAAAAAAGAAAGTAATAAAAAAAAAAAAAAATTAGAAAACAATTGTGATTCTTAGAATATGCACGCATAGAAACATAGAAAACGGCCCAAGATTTTTTGTGTGTATATGTGCACACGCATACGAAAATTGATTTGCATTGCTCAACGTTGCTTGCATTTCCATTGTTATTTTAATTGTTTTAAAATTTTTAAAATATATAATGGAATGTAATGAGAGTTTCAGCATATGATCTACATATTCTATTTAACATTTTAGGTTTTTTTTAGAAATCATAACTCTTTTACAATTAGCTTTACATGCACAAATATGTACATATGTATGTACGATTACAGCCACACGCTGATCTACGCTTGCACACATATACATACATACATACATACATATGTATGTATGTATGTATGTGTGCCCGCAATGCGTGTTGCTGTGTCGCCGCTGCCTTGCTTGCTGCGCCACATGGGTTTTGATGAGAAAACTTTATAGACTAATAATTCTGTTTCTAGATGGACAATCGTATTGATATGTTCAGATTAAGATTATGAATCTGACAAAAACCGAAATTGTATTAAATTGGTATCTATATATATGCAGAAGACTTGGAGACTCTAACTCTAAAGATGAATTAGCTAGAATTTTATAACTGGTTCCCGATAATTTCAGTTATCGATAACTAAGCAAATATACAAGTTATCGAATTTCTGAAACAAACTCGTACTGCGCGTGCAATATACGGACCTAACACAAAAAGAATAAACTCTCTAGCTTTTGTATCTTCGGAAATCGACGCGTTCGAACATACGGACAGACAGACAGACGGACAGACGGACAGACGGACATGGCTATATCAACTTTTCTCGTCACCCTGATCAAGAATATATATACTTTATGGGGTCTGCCACGCCTCCTTCTGCCTGTTACATACTTTTAACAAAACCATTATACCCTGATTTCCCATTTTCAATGGGTTCAGGGTATAAAAATAATAATAATAATAATAATAATGCTTTAGCTAAACCCAAAGAGTTCGAGTTCAGGCCCAAGCGCTCAGCGTGCGCCCTTGCCCTCGCTCTCCTTAGCAATTGTGTTACAATTATACACGTGAAAATTTGCTCAGCAACCACTCAAACAATAATATTAACAACAACAACAATAATGTCAATCGTTAAAGTTATACATATGTATGTATGTATGTATGTATATGAAAGGGAAAAACATAATTCATTTCCATGGATGTATATATAATATGGTGGGTCTCTCTAGGAGCAACAACACAATTTGATTTGTCTAAAATAAAAGTTTTGTTATAATAAAATATAATTACACATGGTTACTAACCTAAAATAAGAGAATCAACACTTAAATGTCCGCACTCCTTCTCCTTCACACAGTTTAGACTTCAGTTATTATTTAATTATAATTATGTATGCTAATTATTAATATAGAATATATAGATTAAATTTACAATAATTTTATAATATCAACATTTAATTAGTCTTAAGTTAATTTTACTTATGTACTATTCTCTTCTATAATCTCTAACAGCGGATCTTATTTGATAGGTTATTAGTTCATTGTCTTAATCGATATGTGGCTCCAACACCTGATCAGTGAACTTACATATACACTTGCGCAAAAGTCACAAACATATGATCAACAATTATAATATGAATATACTCAAAGCATACACGTATATATATATATATATATATATATATATATATATTTTTTTTTTTTTTTTTGTATTCGTTTATTAACAAAATTATATTATATTATTACATTAAGTTATTTAGCTCAGGCGACTAGAGATAGCGACTAGTGATAGCGCAAGATGCTTGCGGGACGGCCGTAAAGCATTGCTTCGCAAGCGCTTTGCACTATCTTAGGCTGGGACACCTCGTCTTCTTATCCGCTCAACTCTGCGGAGCTCCGTCATGACCGTGGCTGCGAAAGTGCTTGTTAGATTCCAAGCTGCCTCCGATTCCAGCATGATGTTGACGATATTGTCCGCTCCAATGGAACGGCCAACTGCCTCTTCTAGGCAACGCCTCTCCTCCTGGAAGCGTCCACACTCAAACAGAACGTGTTTGGCATCTTCTACCAGACCTAGTCCGCACTATGGGCATTCGTCAGTTTCGTCGTGGCCAAAGCGCTTCAAATAGCTCCGAAAGCATCCATGTCCCGTGAGAATCTGCGAAAGATAAAAATTAACCTCACCGTGTTTACGGTTTAGCCAAGGATCAAGCTCCGGGATGAGCGTGTGGGTCCATCGCCCTTTTGTTGAGCGGTTCCACCTTCTTTGCCATCGTGCAGTGCTGTTTGCCCTGATAACGTTGCGTCGTACGGGCTCATGTGTGTTCCGCTCCACGGCTTCGGCAACCAAGTCCTCTAGTGGTACCATGCCGGCAATGACGAGCGCTGCGTCATCGGAAACTGTCCTGAAAGCGCAGCTGACTCTGATTGCGCTCAATCTGTAGATGGCGCAAATTTCTCGGCAATAGCTCGGCGTTGCCATCGCACTTGACCATATCGGTGCAGCATAGAGAATGACGGACCTAATGACGCTCATTAGGAGAAGACGTCGTTGTTGCCTTGGTCCCCGCGTGTTGAGCATAATTCTTGAGAGAGCTCTACAAGAATCAGCTGCTTTTTTATGCACATATTCTAAGTGCTCGCGGAAAGTTAATCTCGTGTCTATCATGACGCCAAGATACTTTATCGCCCTCTTAGATGCGATGGTAACGTTGCCGATCCTTATATTGGCAGTTTCCACCCTCTTGCGACTGCTGACTAGGACGACTTCCGTTTTGTGCGCCGCTAGCTCTAGTCCAGCTCCAGACAACCAGCTTCGTATGCGATTGATACTTGCGCTGCACATATCCTCAGTATCTTTAAGCTCCTTTCCTATGGTGACGACTGCTACATCATCAGCAAAGCCAATGGTGTGCGCACCTGCTGGTAGTTCCAAGCGCAGTACGCCGTCGTACATCATATTCCATAGGAGAGGCCCCAGCACTGAACCTTGGGGGACTCCAACTGACACTATATGAGTTTGGGGACCCTCACTCGTATTGTATATTAGTGTTCTTCCTCTGAAGTAGCTCCTCACTATCTCTTTTAGATATTTAGGGATATTATATTGTGACATCGCATCCAGTATCATATCCCAACTAGCTGTGTTGAAGGCATTCTTCACATCGAGAGTCGCAGTAGTGCTTCGTCCCGTGCTTCCATCTGGTGCCTTGGATGGCGGAAGCTGCCAGGCCGACAACTTTATCAAGCGCATCTGCTGTTGAACGGGCCTTCCGGAAACCAAATTGGTTAGGTGAAAGGCCTCCGGCGCTATCAATGGCACTCTCCAGCCTAGAGCAAATCAGTTTCTCAAACACCTTTCCCATGGTGTCTAAGAGACAGATTGGTCTATATGAAGATGGCTCATCCGGTGGTTTGCCAGCCTTAGGTAGCAATACCAAGTTCTGAATTTTCCATATTGCGGGGAACGTCTCTTGAATTATGCATTCGTTGTATAATTCCGCGAACACGCTTGGGTGCAAGGCGAGGGCTAGCTTTAGCGCACGATTTGGGATCCCGTCTGGCCCAGGGGCTGAGTTAAGTCTAAGACCTCTGAGAGCTACTAATATCTCCTCGTCCGTAACTAAGTCAATCTGAGTGCTCGTTGAGCCCTGCTCGGCAGACATGGTCTGAGGGGCATGAATGGAGCTTAGTCTTTCTGGAAAGAGTGTTTCCACAATCGATTTAAGCTCCAAACGATCCATAGGCTGCACCTGATTACCTGCGTATAGTCTTTTAACCACTATCTTAAATGCCCTGCCCCAAGGGTCATATTCGGCTGAGTCGCACAATTCTAAAAAGCACGCTCTTTTGCTTGCCCGAATGGCCTTCTTCAACTGTCTTCTAGCCGCCTGGTATGCTAGTTGCTTTTCTACATATGTATGTGGTCCTACCACGGGCGCGTTGGTAGCTTCTTCTCGCCTGGATGCATTTGCGTCGAATGTCACCTATTTGTGTATTCCACCAATACATAGGCGTTTGTTGGCGCATGAACCTCTTGCGGCGTAGCATGCTACTACTGCAGGCACTCTGAATTTGGGCTACCATTTGGCATGCTCTGGCCTCAACATTGCCAGATGTGCCCAGCGATTGAATGGCCTCTGAAAAGACAAAGGGATTGAAAGTATCCAGCTGATACGATTCTCTACAAAAGTTTGGCGCCCTGGCAAGTTGCTCCCCTATTGTGAACAGAAGTGCCGTATGATCGCTGCCCGTATAACTATCGCAATGACTCCATGATGCTTCCCGAAAAAGGGATGAAGTGACAAAAGTAATGTCAATTACTGATCCGTATCCAGCCCTACTGAAGGTGTACTCTTGGCCAGTATTGAGCAGTGCAACATCTAATGTCGCGAAGATCTCCAGAAGGATACGGCCTCTGGTATTAGTTGTGTGGCTACCCCATTCTAACGCCCATGAATTGAAGTCGCCTGCTATAATGGCCTTCCGACCCCTAGCATCCACGGCAAGCTCATCGATCGTCGCTGTAAAATCGCTGAGCTGCATGCTGGGGGCCAGGTAGCAACTGTATAGCCATAAGTTACCGTATCGGCCGCGTACGAATTCATTGAATGGCTTAACATCTGAAAGCACATTCGTTGAACCGCCACATGCCCATAGCGCTGCTTTGCCAGTACTGTCTGTTGCCCACGTTCTGGGACAGCTGGCCTTACAGTGATGAGGTTCACTGAGAAAGGCTACATCTATAAATTTTTCTCTTACAGTCTGCTCTAGTAGATCTTGCGCAGCTTACAATGATTTAAGTTAAGTTGAAGAAACCTTAACATTTCATTTTACGCGCAGCTTCACGGTAGGATGGGCACTTGAAGCTGCCTGCTGAATGGTCCGTCTGCTTTTCGCCTTTACGGACGGAGAGGCTACATTTGGGCGGCTTCGTGCATGCTTTTGCACTATGACCCATCTCGCCACACCTGAAACAGGCACCCTTCAGATCACAGTCGCTATCGCAGTTAGCGGCTATATGACCGTAATCGAGGCATTTGAAGCAGCGTTTAGGCTGGTCCACGGCTCGGATACGGCATACTACCCATCCTATCCTAATTTTGGACAACTCGAGCAGAGTTTTGGCTTTCCCAACTGGGAGAGCAACTGTAGCTCTTTGCTGTCCCCCGTAAGCTGACCGAAGCGATTTAATGACCGTAATGGGGAGTGAGCTATCTTTCAACTCCACCCTAATTGCCTCTATTATCTCCTCTTTGCTCGCTAGTTCATCAAGATCACGAATCTCAATGTGTGCCGTTTCGGTAAGTGTTTTAACTACCGCTCTGTCGCCCAATGCCTTGCCTACAGCCTCGTGAAGAGCCTCTGCACTATGCTCCGGCTTCCTGCTTAGTTGCAACAGGAGGTCTGTGGATCTGCTTGATTTGCATTCCTAACTGCCGCACATATTGCTATTGGTTCTACCGTTACGCTTCTGTTGGGCCTCGACTTTTTTGAAGGAGTTTTCCTCACTTCGGCGGCTACTTCCCTTGGCCGTTTGGGCGTATTGCTACTCTTTTGAGCACTAATGCTCGCTTTGTGGACTTTCTCCACTGCTTTCTTGGGCGGCGTGGTCTGCACCTCGCAGTTTTTAACTGTGCGGTCGCAGAACTTTTCGGCCGCCTTGTGAAGATTGACCAGTTTGGTCAACTCCTCTCTCATTAGGGCATTTATATGCCGCTGACCACCAAATAAAGCAGACAAGCCCTCTAAGGTAACTCCTATTTGAGCTAACGCTTCCTTTAAGGACTTCGGTGCCTGGCAAACAGCCACTGGGGACTGACTCGGTGCTACAGGCTGCGGCAACGCCCTCAATTGTTGCTGCGGTGACCGCTGCAGCGAAGAGCGGCGCGCGAAAGCTTGCAGCTCATCCTCCATCATGGCCTCCATACCTGCTCCGACTACCGTGGCGTGTATCCTGTAGTGGGCAATGGCTACTAAAATTTGAATTTAGTGACCCCACTAATTTAAAACACAGCTTAGCTTCGAGACACTAGGAGCCCGGAAGTATGCACTACTTTAGATTGCGTCTAATAGTATGCAGTACTTTAGCTACTGTAACTTCGCCTCAGAAGTTAGGTTGTTGTCTTTGCTAAGACCAAACTACTCAAAATGGTTAGGTTACTCAAAAAGGTTAGAATGTCCGCTGCGATTTCCAGCACTACTAACAGCTGTGCACCTGATTGTTATTATTTGTGCAAGTGTGACAATTGTGACACACAAGCACAAGTTCAACGCTTTCCCGCCCTGTGTCGAGGAAAAGAGATGGAAAGCCAAAGATGACGCTACTGCCCCCCCCCCCCCCCCCCTCTCTCTCTCTCTCTCTCTTGCACCACACTCAGCGAAGCGGATACTTCGCGACGCCGCCACAAAGCGTTCAACACGTTTTAAGTGTTTTTCTCGCAGTCTTTGGAACAGCTGGGTAAGTATAATCCGCAGCATACACGTTGTCTTTAATTATTTCCACTTTTACAGCGAAAACAAAATATCGAATACTGGACCGCGAAAACATCGACCGTACTCCGCGACAACGCCAACTTATCCTATATATATATATATATATATATATATATATATATATATATATATATATGTGTGTGTGTATACATATATATATATGTGTATGTTTGCAGACCAATACATTTGTAAGTATGTATAGCGATATAAGAGTACTCTCTATTAGAACTTTAAATACTCTTTAAATTTCTCTATTAGTGATGTTAAAGGATAAGAAAACATAAACAAAATATAACCTAGAGAGCAGAGCCTTGGGAATTCCCATTGTTAAGAGAGTGCAGTGTTCACACACATTCAACCTTCTCACCCTAGAACTTAGATTAATGATAAAGCAATTACATTCATAATACAAATACCAATATTGTTAAGGGAAAGCTATAAATTGTTCCATTTAATTGTACTACCCATAAATAACACTAAATATATACATATGTAAATTTACCTAAGTACACACATACATACAGTCTGTCAAGAATGAGTTGGCACACTGGGAAAAAATTTGAATCTGTTTAATATTATTTCTTTAATTTATATATAATAAAAAAAGAAGCAAAATATTCAATATGTAACAAATAAATCAACAAAAACAAATATCATTCAATAATAACAGTGTCAATAATGTGTTGGCACACTTTGTTTTGCACATCTGCGTTGGTCTTTTTCTTAGAAGTAACGGTATTTTACCGCTGTCTCTGCATATTCTCGGCATCTATGCACATATTCTTTCACATTTTTTTTCAATTGGTTGACAATTTTCGCTAGTTACGAGTATAATAACACATTTAATATTTTAAAAATATGACTGGGAAGCGATTAAGCTTTGAGATGGTGCAGCTCATCTATTACAACCACGAGATGGGCAAATCCGTTCCAGAATTGATGGACACGTTTTCTGTGCCCAGGAGAACGGTTTATAATCCGCTAAATCGGGCCGAAAAGGAAAACAGGCTGCTTTAAAAGACGGGAGGAGTGCCGAAAAGAAAGCTAACTAACCGAGTAGAGAGGCTAATTCTAAGAAAAGTGAACACTAATCCGCATATTTCTTCCAGAAGCCTTGCCAAAGAGGTAAAGGAAGAATGTGGAATCGATGTCTCACATGAGAAGGTGGCCAAAGTCGTCCTACGGCATGAGTATAGTTCGAGTGTAGCACGGAAAAAACCTTTCCTATTAGAAGCAAACATAGAAAAGCGTTTTAGTTTTGCTGTCAACATGGTTAGTCACCCCGCAGAATATTATGATGACGACATATTATGTTACAATACAAAAATAATGCAATTTTATAATGATGGTCCTCCTAGGGTATGGCGCAAGCCATTGAATGCACTTGAAAAGAAAAATAAAATTCTACACCCTGTATACTCATGCTACACTCGAACTATACTTTTGTGTTTTTAGATTTTGGATGCCACGCCCCCTTCGCCCCCAATTTGGAAAAAACGCATTTCAAATACTAGAGATTTGCAATTTGGCACATAGGTAGATTTAAATACTCTTGATCTACTCTGAAAATTTCATGAAGATCGTCCATCTAGAAATGGAGTTATAAGCGTCTAAAGTTCAGCCCAACCCACCCCCAAGCCACGGCAGCAACTGCGCAGTTAGCAGAGCGCGCGCATCTAAGTGCGTAAAGAAGAAGTGTATCACTACTATTGCAGGGTTCAGGGTATCTCGTAGTCGAGCCGTCTCGACTAGAGCCTTCATACTTGTTAGACTCTGTTCCCAAAGGGAACTAGGGTATATTGGTTTTCTGGACACTATTGACACTAAAGACTTGGCATATGTACTCGGGTTGACAACCCAAGATCACTAAGCTCAACCACAAAATATTATATCTCCTACAGTTTAAGAACTAGAAGCTTCAAAATGGATCGATGACCCAAAAATAATTTTTCAGCTGGAAACCTTTTGTTCATTAATCGAAAACTTATAAGTTTTATTTTTTTAATTTATTATTATATTTATGTTTATGTTAAAATGCTTTCAGCCATCTTAGCAATTACTACTAAGCTATTATAAGCATGAATAATGCAGTTGGCCACAACAATTTGCCACGCCCCCAGAGGACGTAGACGCATAATTTTTGATGAGTTCTTAGAAAGAGCCGAGGATAATACAACTGCATTTGGTTGCTTAGACTCCAAAAATGCGAAAATTGCAGGGTATTTTTCGATATGCCACGCCCCAAAGAGGCAGAATTTCCCTGCCTCTTTTTTTGAGTCATCGATAGAGGTGGTCATTCGAAACTGAACTATCTAATTTTGAAGCTTCTAGCTTTAAAACTGTAGGAGATATAAACTTTTGCGGTTTGTCACGCACCCTGTGAGCTTAGATATATCTACTATAGATTTTTCACTTGGGTTGTCAACCCGAGTCATGGTATACATGCCTAATTTCAAATCTCTAGTGTCAAAAGTGTTCAAAATAAAGCACAATATGAAAAATCACTTTATATTCAGGTCCGATTTGCCACGTCCCTAATGGGCGTAGATATATCCGTAGCTTTTTATACCCTGAGCCCATTGAAAATGGGAAATCAGGGTATAATGGTTTTGTTAAAAGTATGTCACAGGCAGAAGGAGGCGTGGCAGACCCCATAAAGTATATATATTCTTGATCAGGGTGACGAGAAAAGTTGATATAGCCATGTCCATCTGTCCGTCTGTCCGCCCGTCCGTCTGTCCGTCTGTCCGTATGTTTGAACGCGTCAATTTCCGAAGATACAAAAAAAAAAGGTCCGTATATTGTACGCGCAGTACGAGCTTGTTTCAGAAATTCGATACCTTGTATATTTTCAAAATGATCGATAAAACAATTTATCGCGAATCAGTTATAAAATTATATTTAATTCATCTTTAGAGTTAGTCTCCAAGTCTTCTGCATATATGTATATAGATACCAATTTATGACTATTTCGGTTTTTGTCAGATTTTGGATTCCGGTCCTCAATTCCCCCACACCCCCAAATAGATATATTAATTAGAAGTTTTTCCAAAGGCTTGATTTTCAAGCCGGTGTATCAAAATCAGCCAACTCAAAGTGGCACCGTGCAAAAAGATCTTTGAATTAGTTTCAATAGATACTCTTAAAATAGGCAATAAAATAATACAATTATTAAGAGTAGCGTTACTCAAGCCGGTGACCCTCATTCAAAATGAGAAAGAACAAGTAAGAAAGCTGTAGTCGAGACTGCTCGACTACGAAATCCCCTGAGCCCTTCTTCGAACGAATTATATTCCAAGAATTATTTGATTCGTTTAAGAAACTGTACATGCAAAACCACGCGCACACATACGCGCTGATCTACGTTTGTAGGCATGTATGTGTGTATGCATGTGTGTAAGCATTGCAAGCGTTGCTGCTGCGTCGCATGGGTTTTGATGAGAAAACTTTGATGATTAATAATTCTGTTTCTAGATGGACAATCGTATTGATATCTTCAGATTCTGATATTCATATCTATATGCTAAACCAAACTGTGTCTCAAGTATTTGAAATGCATTTTTTTCCCATTTGGGAGTGGTGGGGCGAAGTGGGGACCGGAATCCAAAGTCTGACAAAAACCGAAATTGTATTAAATTAGTATCTATATATATGCAGACTTGGAGACTCTAATTGTCAAGATGAACGAGATATAATTTTATATCTGATTCTCGATAAATGTTTTTATCGATAACTTTGTAGTTATCGAATTTCTGAAACAAACTCATACTGCGAATGCAATATACGAACCTAACACAAAAAGAGTGAACTCTCTAGCTCTTATATATTCGGAAATCGACGCTTTCAAACATACGGACAGACGGACAAACTTACATGGCTATATCGTTTCAGCTCCTCACTCTTATCAGGAATATATGTATATACTTTATGGGGTCTGCCACGCCTCCTTCCACCGATTGAGACAACGCGTGAGCAGAGGAAGATCATTGGCATCATACAAGCGCTTGGCATTCCAATATGATCCCACTACGAACTACAGTGATGATGACAAGTTAGAAATTGGACCAATGACAACTGTATGTCGATATTGCAATGCCTTAAAGTTCAAAAGAGAAAAGGCTGCATTGTGCTGCGCAAGAGGAAAAGTCAAACTGGATCCATTACTTACACCACCACAGCCACTGAAACCATTAATCGAAGGAACCGATCCCGATTCTTTTCTTCAACGCATCCATCCAGCCCGCTGCTTTCACGAATTTTCGAAGTACATACGAACGTTGAGAGTTGTCATTCAGTCAAATATTTGTGCAAGTACGTCACAAAAGGCAGCGACATGGCTGTGCTTGGTATTCGGAAAATGCGAATGACGAAATCAGCAACTTCCAAATAGGCAGATCATTTAAAATTCATGAAAGACATCCCACAGTTGTACATTTAGCAGTGCATTTGGAAAATGGACAAAGAGTTTACTTCACTGAGGATAATGCGGCACAACGAGCTGAGAGACCACCATCGACAACATTGACTAGCTTCCTTGCAAAGTGTGGAGCGGACGACCCTGATGTACGTTGAAATATCCAAGTATTACACTTGGAATCAATCAACAAAGAAATTCCAACGTCGCAAACAAGGAACCCCATTTCCAGATTGACCACAGGTACTTTCCACTGATGCGCTAGGTCGCATGTATACTGTTTATCCTAGAAATGAATGTTTTTATTTGCGACTGCTGTTAGTAAATGTACGTGGACCAAAATCATTTGCGCATTTGAAAACTGTGAGTGGCCACCAATGCCAAACATATCGAGAAGCATGTCAACTATTGGATTTAACACTTGCGGATTCAGTTGTTTCATCACCACACATGTTTCCCTTCACAAATAATTCAGTTATGGAACATACAGTGGCTCACAGCTTATTTCGTGCAGCGATATAGTAATACTTTGAAGACGTATTCCCGAAACCAGTAAAGATATCCAAAAAATTTAAATGAGGTCTTATTTATTAGGTATTCATTATTTATTAAGGCACTTCATTGTTTTTCTATTCTAATAAAATAACACTTAAAACTAACGAAAACTGAACAAACTGGGTTTTTCTATGTCACAGCTTATTTCGTGCAGTGCACTTAACACTCCAAATTATCAACAAATTCTTAAATTATTATTTTGTATGATCTCATTTATGTTTAATAACCTCTTACAAACGTGATTCCATCGAGTTTACCAATTTTTGGGTGACTTCGATGGTGATTTTTGGCCATTATTCCAAAAATGCCATTTTCAGGTAATTTTTATTAGATATTGACCTTTTCCGGATGCCCATGTCCAATATTGCCCACAAATTTTCAATAACGTTTATGTCGGGGCCCTGGGCTTGAGGTTTGACCACATGGGGACAGTTCCAGGTCAACCAGGACTAGGCAATACCCGATTTATGCTTTGGATGAATATCCTGATACAATCGGGATCCCCCTTCTAGACCCATTTTCCGGCACCTTGGAGCAAATTGCCCTTACAAACGGGATAGGTACATATTATTGTCCATATTGCCTTCTATGAAAACTAAGTTCCAACTCCCGAAGGTGCCATACAGGCCCAAACCATGACCGAGTAGCACGGAAGAAGCCGCTTATTAATATAAAAAACCAAAAATGTGGACTAAAATTTGCAAAGGAGCAGTTGGTTGCCCCATTTAGGAGCTCCCAAAGGGAAGAAACTATATTGGGTTTTTGCAATGTCCGTCTTGCTGTCCGTCCGTCCGTCTGTCCGTCTGTCCGTATGAACGCAATATTTTTCGGCGCTATTAGAGACTTGAAATTTTAAACATATACTCATATATTCCCCCGAATTATAAAGTGTAAAATTTTTCCCGATCCGCCCACTAGGGGCGTGGCAAATCGGAAAACTTTTCCGCCCATAGTCAAGTTATCATACTAGATGATGAGCTAGAGAGTTGCAATTTGGAATGTATACTCGGGGTGACAACCCAAGTTCAAAAAGCTATGGCGGATATATCTACGCCCATTGGGGGCGTGGCAAATCGGGAAAAACATATCTTCTACACCGTTAAAGCTAGAACGCTGAAATTTTGCATGTGAGTTAATGTTATGATTCTAAGAAGATCGATCAAAAATTTATATGTCTACGCCCATTGGAGGCGTGGCAAATCGGACCTGAATATATAGTGATTTTTCAAATTGTGCTATATTTTGAACACTATTGACACTAGAGACTTGAAATTTTTGCATGTATACTCGGGTTGACAACCCAAGATCAATCAGCTATGGTAGATATATCTACGCCCACAGGGGGCGTGGCAAACCGCAAAAGCTTATGTCTCCTACAGTTTTAGAGCTAAAAGCTTGAAAATTGGATGGTTGAGTTACTAATGTTCTCCTCTATCGATTACCCAAAAATAATTTTCAGCCTCTTTGGGGGCGTGGCATATCGAAAAAAAACCCTGTAATTTTCGCATTTTGTTAATGTAAGCAACCAAATTTTGCAGGCATGTTAGCCTCGGCTCTAAGAACTTGCCAAAAATTATGCCCACACGCCCACTGGGGGCGTGGCAAAGAAGTTTGTTGTGGCCAACTGCATAATTCATGCACATAATAGCTTAGTAGCAATTGCTAAGATGGCAGAACGCATTTTAACATAAATATAATAATATTAATGAATTTAAAAAATAAAAAGTTGCCAGCGGGATTTGAACCCAGGTCTTTTGAAAATAACATGTAATCGTTAGCTAAACGTAAATAAATTCACAGCTGATCAGCTGGTCAGCTGACCAGCAGCTTGTGACAAACAATACAATCACACTTCTTGCAATATGTATACACTCTTGGATGTGTATACACGTACAAAGATCTGTGTACACATTGTACATACATATATGCATGCATAGAAAAACTGCTTGCCAAGCAGCGTGGCAAATCGGAAAAGTTGTTTTAGTTTTTGCTTAAATGCACAATTCATATGCGTATGTTCATAAATTATTATAAATTGGCAGCAACCATTTTATAATAAATATACAAATATAAAAAAAATTAGAAATTAATAATTTTTGAAAAGAAAATTTTTCTGCGGGATTCGAACCCACGCACCGAAGTACAGCTTGCATAGCGCTTCCCACCAGCGCCACTGCCCTGATATGAGACGTGTTGACTAAAACCAAATAAGGCATTGCTAGAGACGCTCTGACAAAACTCAAATAATGATGGAAAAATTCCCAATTCAGTCACAATTCTTAGAATATTCTGGCATGCAAACTTTTGTATGCATACATAGAAAATTGTGTGTATACTCGTATAGTGTGTACATGTGTAAATCTGTATGTATGTGTAGGAAAAACGTTTGTTGCTTACCATGTACATTTTCTAATTGCCGAAATATTTCGTTAATTAAATGTTTATTAAATAAATAAGATGCACCTAACAAAGTATATCGCAGTTAGTTGCGCCTAACTGCAACGTTCTTACTTGTTATATATAAAGTAAAGAAATAATATTAAACAGATTCCCATTTTAAGAAAATTGTTTTATTTTTTTTTGCATTATTGACTTAGATATTTGCATCTAAAGTCAAAAAAACAAATTTGTTTCCCAGTGTGCCGACTCATTCTTTACAGACTGTATATTCTTGAACAGGGCGACGAGAAAAGTTGATTAGCTATGCCCGTCTGTCCGTATGTTTGAACGCGTCGATTTCCGGTTATATAAGATCTAGAGAGTTCATTCTTTTTGTGGTAGGTCCGTATATTGCAATCGGGAATTAGTTATAAAATTATATATCGTTCATATTTAGAGTTAGAGTCTCCAAGTCTTCTGCATATATAGATACTAATCTATTACAATTGCGGGTTTTGTCAAATTTTGGATTCCGTTCCCCGATTCCCCCCACACCCCCTGTTAGAGAGTCGAAATGAAACACTTCACATTTACCGAATTCAAAGATTGAACTCTTCTCTTTGTGAGAACAAAAATTAAACTGTTTATTCCTTAAAATCCTAGTGCTTATATACCTTAAAAATACTTCCAGGCACTGGAAGGCTATAATTAATTCCATGCACACAAGTGCACAGATGTTTGTCAAGTGTCCCTTTTCGATCGCTAAGCCGTTCTCACGTCTCACGTTACATTTTTATTACTTGCTGCGTTGGTCGCTGCAGCTAAGGGATGACATGTTTATTACTTGGCTTCAGATAACACGCAGGTTATCGACTATTGCCTATTTTTTAATATGTTTATATAAGTGGCATGTTCATGCTTGAACATACTGCCAGGGGCCTGAATTTGGTGGCTGAGAAATTTTAATTTTTTAGTATTTTAATTTTTATCGCATGTTCATGTTTGAACATACTGCCAGGGGGCCCAAAATTGTGTGTGCTCAGAACTGCCCTCCTGATGATTGTCCACTCGTCTCTGAAGTGGCTTCTGTGTGGTTGATGAGAGTCCTGTCATCTTCCCGAAGGTTCCTGTCATCGTAGTCTTCCTTCATGCGGACCCTCTATTGCTACAAATTCTCATTTCCGAATTTGAGCAAAATTTTTTTTTTTTTAAGTTGTCCTCTTTGGACTTTAGTTGTCCTTTTTGGACTTAAAGTTGTCCGTTCCCTTTATATTTGTGGGAATACGGATTTACTGGCAAAATAGCACAAATCTGCTTTGATTTGCGCTTCATGTTCACGCTTGAACATACTGCCATGGGGCCCAGAATTTGTGCGCGCTCTCCTGATGAAGGTCCAGTCATCTCTGAAGCGGCTTCTGCGTAGTTGATGAGAGTCGTCGTCTTCCCGAAGGCTCCTGTCATCTTAGCCATCCTTCAACCTATTGGTTTGGGGATGAAGGCCCTCTATTGCTACAAATTCTCTTTTGTGAATTTGAGCAATTTTTGTTCGTTCCCCTTATTTGGGGATACGTTTCCACTGGCGATACAATTCTCTTTTAGGAAATTGATCGTCCGCTCCCCTTCTTTGGAGATGCGGATCTACCAGCTTTTACAAATTCTCTTATGGAATTTGTTTTTCCGTTCCTCTTTCTTGGGAATACGGATTTAACCAGCACTACAAATTCTCTTGTTTGAATTTGAGCAATACATTTATATATTATCTGCCTCTTACCTCTGATGGGGGAGAACAGAAATATATTAAATGTTTTATCTTAGGCTGAGGTTTTTATAAAAACTCACAGCATTAAGACGCTGGTTCCTTCTCTGTGTCTCTTACCACTGGTGGGGGAAAACAACAGAGAAGGCTCGAAGGACCAAAATGTTATTTGGCCCTACCTCTGAACTCTTTGAGTCCAACAATTGAACTCTGCTCTTAGAACTCAAGAACTGAACTCTACTTCTTGAGTACAAAAGTTGAACTGTTTATTCCTTAAAATCCTAGTGCTTATATACCTTAAAAATACTTCCAGGCACTGGAAGGCTATAATTAATTCCATGCACACAAGTGCACAGATGTTTGTCAAGTGTCCCTTTTCGATCGCTAAGCCGTTCTCACGTCTCACGTTACATTTTTATTACTTGCTGCGTTGGTCGCTGCAGCTAAGGGATGACATGTTTATTACTTGGCTTCAGATAACGCGCAGGTTATCGACTATTGCCTATTTTTTAATATGTTTATATAAGTGGCATGTTCATGCTTGAACACCCCCAAATGCGTAAAAAATGCATTTCAAATACTAGACACGTACAGTTTGGTTTGTCATATACAGTTATTATATTATATTATTAAATCATGATTAGTTTACATTTAGAGCAATTATTTATTGACGAAGGGAGTGAAAAAGAGCTGTGTTATTTATTTATTTTTTTTTTTTTTTTATGCACTAAACACCAAAACAAATAACGAAAAGCATGCCAAAAAAATTTAAGTATGTTTCGTCTGTCCCGTTTACCGTTAGGTGTCGCTCGCAATTTGCAACGGTAATTTTCACTTTTCCTTTGCAAATTCTTGAAATATTATGCAATGGAATTTCATTTGTGTCAGTTTTGTGTGCGTAAATGTGTCATAATGGGTTGTGGCAAGCAAATACCATTAGAAACGCGACAATTAATTAGAAGATAAAGGTGTATCCGAAATTGGCAGATTGGCCGACCACCAATATTAAAATCGCATGGGGAAACAGCTAGCCTTGAGCCCAGATCGGGCCGGCCTTCAAAATTAAGTGCCATAGATAAACGACAAATTCTCAGTACAGTAAAAATCGACCCAAAAAAGTAGGCACCCAAAATACAGGAGGAGCTATTTCTCACCTCTGGAGTTCATCCGCAAACTGTGCGAAATGTGCTGCACTAGGAAAGGTACAACGCACGAACTCCTCGTAGGAAGCCGATGATTTCAGAGGTCAATAAGAACAAGTAAGAAGGCTCTAGTCGAGATGGCTCGACTACGAGATACCCTGAACCCCGCGAAAAAAATAATAATCATCTTCTTTACGCATTTATGAGCGCGCGCTCTGCTAACTGCGCAGTTGCGCCTTGAAGGCGAAGGGGGCGTGTCATCCAAAATCTGAAATATACATTATCTGCTTAGCCATAATATCTATCTGAATTCCCATTTCAATGGGTTCAGGGTATAAAAAACGACTAGAATTCGCTCAAAAGTATCTAAACGAGCCGGATTCTTTTTGGGACTCTGTTATTTGGACTAATGAGACCAAATTTGAAATTTTTGGGTCGTTACTGCTTTACAGCTGAAAAATTTGACTCCAACTGTGAAGCATGGAGGCGGAAATGTCATGGTTTGGGGATGTATCGCCTCGAGTGGTGTTGGAAAACTATTATTTATAGATACTAAAATGGACAAGCATCATTATCTGGGAATTTTGAAGACCAACCTCAAGGACCGCGACTCAGCTCCAGCTAAGCGATGGTGCATATTATTTCCAGCAAGCTAATGACCCCAAACACACGTCATATCTTGTGAAGGAATGGTTGCTTTACAACACCAAGCAATTGCACACTCCCCCACAGTCGCCAGACCTCAATTCTATTGAGCATGTCTTGAATTTGTTGGATAAGAGGATCCGGAAGCATCAAATATCGTCCAAAGCTACCCTTACTTCAGTTTTGCATTCCGAGTTGGATAAAATTGTCGAAAATGACACCAAACCGTTAGTATGGAGTATGCATCGTCCTCTGCTAGCAGTAATTGCTGCGAAAGGAGGCCCAACTAAATACTAATAAGCATTAAGGTAAGTTTTTTTGAGTTTACTTAAACTTTTTTGGTTAGATTTTCTTGTTTATTTTTATGAATTTGCGTTTTTTATACCCTGAGCCCATTGAAAATGGGAAATCAGGGTATAATGGTTTTGTTAAATGTATGTAACAGGCAGAAGGAGGCGTGGCAGACCCCATTCTTGATCAGGGTGACGAGAAAAGTTGATATAGCCATGTCCGTCTGTCCGTATGTTTGAACGCGTCGATTTCCGAAGATACAAAAGCTAGAGAGTTCATTCTTTTTGTGTTAGGTCCGTATATTGCACGCGCAGTACGAGTTTTTTTCAGAAATTCGATAACTGGTATATTTGGAAAGCTATCGATAAACGAATTTATCGGGAACCAGTTATAAAATTCTAGCTAATTCATCCATAGAGTTAGAGTCTCCAAGTCATCTGCATATATATAGATACTAATTTAATACAATTTCGGTTGTCAGATTTTGGATTCCGTTCCCCATTTCGCCCCACCACCCCCAAATGTGTAAAAAATGCATTTCAAATACTTGAGACATGCAGTTTGGTTTAGCATATATGTAGATATGAATATCCTAATCATAATCTGAAGATATCAATACGATTGTCCATCTAGAAAAAGAATTATTAATCATCAAAGTTTTCTCATCAAAACCCATGCGACGCAGCAGCAAAGCAGCGAGACAGCAAGACGCTTGCAATGCTTACACACATGCATACACACATACATGCCTACAAGCGTAGATCAGCGTCTATGTGTGCTCGTGTTTTTGCATGTTCAGTTTCTTATGTGTGCAGAAACGAATCGAATAATTCTTGGAATATTATTCGTTCGAAGAAGGGCTCATAGTCGAGCAGTCTCGACTACAGCTTTCTTACTTGTTTCTACTTTTCTATATGAAATTATGCAAATCGCTTGGCAGCTGCTGCCACTGGATACAAAGCAGCCATCAACCGATACGGCTGCACACTGGCAAAGACTTTAAGTGGATTACAACAGCAGCAGCAGCAGCAGCACCAGCAACAGCAGCAGCAGCAACAACATTCAACAGAAATATGCAACAAACGCCACGGTAACAGCAACGGCAACTTGTTAGCTGCCAACAGCAAAGTTCACTAGTTGTTTGATTTTCGATATGACGACAAGGCTGAACAGCAACAGCAGCAGTAGCAGCAACTATCGAGGAAATCAGCCAGAGCAGCGGAAGTACTTTGCCTCATTGCTTGAGTTCGTTGTCTGCTCGAGTGTTATGTCGCTGCCTTGTGTTGGCAATTTATGGATTTTCTATTAAGCACGACGTATTATGCGTAATGCAGCCAACTGAAGAAAAGAGAGCGTGTCAGGAGTGGGGGAAATGAGTTTCAGGTTAAAATCTGGGCTAGTATATATCACATTAACAGCCTCGACTTCTTACTGTGCGTATACATATAGCAGGCGAATTGCAGAGCAGCAGAGGCAAGACGTTTAACGTATATAATCAGATTTGCGTCTAAAGGAGCTTTTATTCAACGTGTGTGTTACGCTAGACAGTGTCCAACAACTGTTAACGTGACGTATGGGTGATATGTATGCAATCCTTTGGCCTGGACCTCCTCGTTTGAGTGCAATTTAAACTTTGTCCACTTGCTGGACATAGGAAATTCGTTGGATTCTCCCTTTGTTCCGCCTTACTCTGGCTCACTCACTGTCTGTGGCTTTGTTGTCGTTTTTAAACCCTGAACCCATTGAAAATTTCATGAAGATCGTCCATCTAGAAATGGAGTTACTAGCGTCCAAAGTTCAGCCCAACCCACCCCCAAGCCACGGCACCAACTGCGCAGTTAATTAAGAGCGCTTATAAGTGCGTAAATAAGAAGAGTATCACTTTTTTTGCAGGGTTCAGGGTATCTCGTAGTCGAACCGTCTCGACTAGAGCCTTCATACTTGTTAGACTCTGTTCCCAAAGGGAACTAGGGTATATTGGTTTTCTGGACACTATTGACACTAAAGACTTGGCATATGTACTCGGGTTGACAACCCAAGATCACTAAGCTCAACCACAAAATATTATATCTCCTACAGTTTAAGAACTAGAAGCTTCAAAATGGATCGATGACCCAAAAATAATTTTTCAGCTGGAAACCTTTTGTTCATTAATCGAAAACTTATGTTTTATTTTTTTAATTTATTATTATATTTATGTTTATGTTAAAATGCTTTCAGCCATCTTAGCAATTATTACTAAGCTATTATAAGCATGAATAATGCAGTTGGCCACAACAATTTGCCACGCCCCCAGAGGACGTAGATGCATAATTTTTGATGAGTTCTTAGAAAGAGCCGAGGATAATACAACTGCATTTGGTTGCTTAGACTCCAAAAATGCGAAAATTACAGGGTATTTTTTGATATGCCACGGATAGAGGAGGTCATTCGAAACTGAACTATCTAATTTTGAAGCTTCTAGCTTTAAAACTGTAGGAGATATAAACTTTTGCGGTTTGTCACGCACCCTGTGAGCTTAGATATATCTACTATAGATTTTTCACTTGGGTTGTCAACCCGAGTCATGGTATACATGCCTAATTTCAAATCTCTAGTGTCAAAAGTGTTCAAAATAAAGCACAATATGAAAAATCACTTTATATTCAGGTCCGATTTGCCACGTCCCTAATGGGCGTAGATATATCCGTAGCTTTTTATACCCTGAGCCCATTGAAAATGGGAAATCAGGGTATAATGGTTTTGTTAAAAGTATGTCACAGGCAGAAGGAGGCGTGGCAGACCCCATAAAGTATATATATTCTTGATCAGGGTGACGAGAAAAGTTGATATAGCCATGTCCGTCTGTCCGTCCGTCCGTCTGTCCGTCCGTCCGTCTGTCCGTCTGTCCGTATGTTTGAACGCGTCAATTTCCGAAGATACAAAAAAAAAAGGTCCGTATATTGCACGCGCAGTACGAGCTTGTTTCAGAAATTCGATACCTTGTATATTTTCAAAATGATCGATAAAACAATTTATCGCGAATCAGTTATTAAATTATATTTAATTCATCTTTAGAGTTAGAGTCTCCAAGTCTTCTGCATATATGTATATAGATACCAATTTATGACTATTTCGGTTTTTGTCAGATTTTGGATTCCGGTCCTCAATTCCCCCACACCCCCAAATAGATATATTAATTAGAAGTTTTTCCAAAGGCTTGATTTTCAAGCCGGTGTATCAAAATCAGCCAACTCAAAGTGGCACCGTGCAAAAAGATCTTTGAATTAGTTTCAATAGATACTCTTAAAATAGGCAATAAAATAATACAATTATTAAGAGTAGCGTTACTCAAGCCGGTGACCCTCATTCAAAATGAGAAAGAACAAGTAAGAAAGCTGTAGTCGAGACTGCTCGACTACGAAATCCCCTGAGCCCTTCTTCGAACGAATTATATTCCAAGAATTGTTTGATTCGTTTAAGAAACTGTACATGCAAAACCACGCGCACACATACGCGCTGATCTACGTTTGTAGGCAAGTATGTGTGTATGCATGTGTGTAAGCATTGCAAGCGTTGCTGCTGCGTCGCATGGGTTTTGATGAGAAAACTTTGATGATTAATAATTCTGTTTCTAGATGGACAATCGTATTGATATCTTCAGATTCTGATATTCATATCTATATGCTAAACCAAACAGTGTCTTAAGTATTTGAAATGCATTTTTTTCCCATTTGGGAGTGGTGGGGCGAAGTGGGGACCGGAATCCAAAGTCTGACAAAAACCGAAATTGTATTAAATTAGTATCTATATATATGCAGACTTGGAGACTCTAATTGTCAAGATGAACGAGATATAATTTTATATCTGATTCTCGATAAATGTTTTTATCGATAACTTTGTAGTTATCGAATTTCTGAAACAAACTCATACTGCGAATGCAATATACGAACCTAACACAAAACAAGTAAGAACGTTGCAGTTAGGCGCAACTAACAGCGATATACTTTGTTCCCATAGGTGCATCTTATTTATTTAATAAACATTTAATTAACGAAATATTTCGGCAATTAGAAAACGTACATGGCAAGCAACAAACATTTTTCCTACACATACATACATACATATGTATAGATTTACACATGTACACACTATACGAGTATACACACAATTTTCTATGTATACATACAAAAGTTTGCATGCCAGAATATTCTAAGAATTGTGACTGAATTGGGAATTTTTCGATCGTTACTTTAGTTTTGTCAAAAGGCGCTCTAGCAATGCCTTATTTGGTTTTAGTTAACGAAATCCATGTCAGGGCAGTGGCGCTGGTGGTAAGCACTATGCAAGCTATACTTAGGTGCGTGGGTTTCGAATCCCGCAGAAAACTTTTTTTCAAAAATTATTTATTTTTTATTTTTTTAATATTTGTATATTTATTATAAAATGCTTGCTGCCAATTGATAATCATTTATAAACATACGCATATGAATTGTGCATTTAAGTAAAAACTAAAACTGCTTTATGCTTTCCGATTTGCGACGCTGTGTGGCAGGCAGTTTTTCTATGCATGCATATATGTATGTATGCATGTGTACGTGTATACACATCCAAAAGTGTATACATATTGCAAGAATTGCGATTGTATTGTTTTGTGTCGTCACAAACTGCTGATCAGCTGGTCAGCTGATCAGCTGTGAATTTATTTAGGTTTAGCTAACGATTACATGTTGTTTTCAAAAGACCCAGGTTCGAATCCCGCTGGAAACTTTTTATTTATTAATCAAAAACTTATGAATTTTATTTTTTAAATTCATTAATATTATTATATTTATGTTAAAATGCTTTTTGCCATCTTTGCAATTGCTACTAAGCTATTGTATGCATGAGTTATGCAGTTGGCCACAACAAACTTCTTTGCCGATTTGCCACGCCCCCAGGCGGCGTAGACGCATAATTTTTTGCCAGTTCTTAGAAAGGGCCGAGGCTAACATGCCTGCAAAATTTGGTTGCTTACATTCCAAAAATGCGAAAATTAGAGGGTATTTTTCGATATGCCACGCCCCCAAAGAGGCTGAAAAATTATTTTTGGGGGATCGATAGAGGAGAACATTAGTAACTCAACCATCCAATTTTCAAGCTTCTAGCTCTAAAACTGTAGGAGATATAAACTTTTGCGGTTTGCCACGCCCCTTGTGGGCGTAGATATATCTACCATAGCTTATTAGTCTTGGGTTGTCAACCCGAGTATACATGCAAAATTTCAAGTCTCTAGTGTCAATAGTGTTCAAAATATAGCACAATTTGAAAAATCACTATATATTCAGGTCCGATTTGCCACGCCCCCCAATGGGCGTAGACATAAAACTTTTTGATCGATCTTCTTAGAATCATAACATTAATTCACATGCAAAATTTCAGCGTTCTAGCTTTAACGGTGTAGAAGATACGTATTTCCCGATTTGCCACGCCCCCAATGGGCGTAGATATATCCGCCATAGCTTTTTGAACTTGGGTTGTCACCCCGAGTATACATTTCAAATTGCAACTCTCTAGCTCATCATCTAGTATGATAACTTAACTATGGGCGGAAGAGTTTTCCGATTTGCCACGCCCCTAGTGGGCGGATCGGGAAAATTTTTACACTTTATAATTCGGGAACATATATGAGTATATGTTTAAAATTTCAAGTCTCTAGCTCTAATAGCGCCGAAAAATATTGCGTTCATACGGACAGACGGACAGACGGACAGACGGACAGACGGACGGACGGACAGACGGACAGACGGACAGACGGACGGACAGCAAGACGGACATTGCACAAACCCAATATACTTTTTCCCCTTCGGGAACAAAGTATAAAGAGTGAACTCTCTAGCTCTTATATATTCGGAAATCGACGCTTTCAAACATGCGGACAGACGGACAAACTTACATGGCTATATCGTTTCAGCTCCTCACTCTTATCAGGAATATATGTATATACTTTATGGGGTCTGCCGCGCCTCCTTCTGCCTGTTACAAACTTTTAACAAAACCATTATACCCTGACTTCCCATTTTAAATGGGCTCAGGATATAAAAAAATAAGTATACATATATGTAATTTTTCTATGTATGTAGAAGTGTGTGTGTGGGTGAGTTTGTTAACTTGGAAGGCTCTAAAATTTATTAAAATTAAACTACAGAGGTAGCCGCTGCACCCATGGCTGGCGGATTGCTCTGCCCATTTGAAAAGGAAATGTGTCGCTGAATGGGACGTATGCTCGGAAATTATGAGTAGTTACTGTTGTTGTTGCTGGAAGAGGCTCCCACGGACTGGATGAGCGTCGAATGTGTGCATGAAGCGTTAAAGGGCGCACATGGATAAAGAGAAATGCAACGTTTGCGGCTGCCACAGTAAGTGCAGCTAACCCGAAATGTGCAAGAAAATGTGAGGTGATGGAGAAACTGAGGCAAAAGTCAACTTCCAGTGGACGGCTGACAACTTTAACAGCTTCAACTTTTAAAGACTTCCACACAAATTGAATCGAAAGCTTACAAAATTGGCCAAAAATGTGGTTGTGTCTGTCAACCCCTGGACATGGCTAGACAAACATTAAGTGAAAATGTTCAATTTTGTATGCAAAACTGTACCACAGCTCGATAGTCACGTACCGCACAAACTTGGGTAGAGCAGTGGGTGTGACAATGATGATGTTCATCAAGAGTGGGGCGGCCTGCCGGTGGTACGAGACAACGGCTCTTGTCTGGTGGCTTTTCCTCTGCCTTCGACTTTGCCTTTGCCTTTGATTCTGTGTGCTGATAGGAGCAAAAAGTCAAATTGTGGCAGCCAATTAACATCAGCCAGGAGAACCTCAGCGCCCCGCGGGGCATAGGAGCAGCTGTTAAGAAAAGCACAAGTCAAACAAAATGAGGCAAAGTGCACACCCTCTCACACACACGCTGGTTTTGGGCGTGTATGTGTGCGAACGTGACTGCATGCTGCGTGCTGCAAGCTCGTTTATAAAGTTGACAAAAAACGTTCGGCCCTGCGATAATCATCTGGCAGTTTTGCGCTATCAGCGACACACACGCACACAATGAACCAGGCGCAAAAGGAGGCAATGAAGCGTGCCCAGAGATGAGGATGAGGGTGTGGGTTGTGCGGAAATGGGCATATGACCGTGGAAATGAAAATGGAAATAAAAAGACGCGCCCTGCACTCTCACACCTCGACACTTTTGATTTTTTCAACGTGTTCCCCGGCTGCGGCGAGGGGTGCGCGTGGAGGAGCCCCAAAAGATGACTGGAAAAAAATTTAAAGCGATAGAGCATCGCGCATGGGACGCCAAAGGGCTGCGCGCTTCTGTGCGCTGATTGGGTGGTGGGGGAACGGGTGGACAGCAAAAAGAAACGCCTCGGGGCTTGACCTGCTAATGAGTGCACGAGCAGAGGGAGCACAAATGCGCGACATCATACCGTTGCAGACTGCATAAAAAGCGAAGCAAAAAACGACATTCCCTAAACGAAAACTTTCCTTTTGTTAGAAAATAATTAAATGTATAAATAAGAAATAATAATTGAATGTTTGATAATTGAATTGTAGCTACAAAATATATGATGAAGTAAAATATAATTATATATATATATATATATTTTTTTTTTTTTTTTTTTTTTTTTTGAAATCATTTATTTTTTATTGCAGCTTTTGTTTTAAACTCTACAGCGCATTTATAAGTATACCTTAGCTATTGGGGTGGCTAAATGCCTTTATTGCTATAAATCTAATTTAATTTAGGTCAGTTCTGAGATCCAAGGGGTGTGCTCTTTTCAGCCTTCTGTTTATTATGTTGTTAGTTAGACTGGCTGCAAGTTGGTTTGGGTGGGCGGATAATCTGTCCGCATACCTTGTGCTGTTTCGGCCAATAAGCTCAGCAATTGTCGGCATATCAAGGTCAGAGTGCAGTGTTTCATTTCTGACAAACCATTCGGCTCCAGTCCATGTCCTTAGTGCTTTGTTTTGTGTGGTTTGAACTTTGTTGATGTGAGTTCTTGCAGCAGACCCCCATAAAGGCATTGCGTAGGTGAAGACAGGTGCCATTATTGCGTTGTATATATGCCTCTTACTGCGTAGTGACAGGGGGCTATCGCTTCTTAGCATCCAGTCAAGTTTTTTTAATTTGAACTTGCACTTTTTGGTAGTCTCACTTATGTGCGGGCCATAGGTCAGTCTCTTATCCAGAGTAACTCCCAGGTACTTCACCTTGTTTGATCGTGGTATTGGAGTTCCTAGAGTCACTTCGGGGCAGACTCCCCTTCTAGTTGCAAAAGTGATGTGCGTGGACTTTTGGGCATTGATTCCGATGCTCCAGCGAGTTAGCCACCGATTGAGATCCTGCAAGTATACTGCATTTGACTAGAGGCTTCTTCAGGCGACTTGTTGCGACTCAGTATGGCAGTATCATCTGCGTACGTCGCTATAAGCATGTCGCTGTTGCTGGGGGGCAACGGCATGTCAGCGGTGTAAAGTGTGTATAGTGTTGGGCCAAGCACGCTACCTTGGGGCACACCCGCTCTGACTGGTCTGCTCAACGATTTTGCCTGTCCTTTTAGAACCTTGAAGCTTCTTCCTGACAGATAGGACGCCAGCAGCTTGAAGTGGGAGATAGGTAAAGCTTTCCTGATTTTGTTAAGGAGACCCAGATGCCACACCCGGTCGAATGCCTGCTTAACATCGAGAAACACTGCGGAGCAGTATTCTTTGTTTTTTTATATATCTATTTCTATTTTCTTATTACATTATATTTATAAATTTATAATATTGAATTTCAGGTTAGCTGTGCACCACTGTGTCATAATAGGCACAAGGCAAAGTCGCAAACAATGACATCGCTCATTAAAATGCAAAGTGGATGCAAGATGCAACATGAGCAAAGGAAGCAACAGCAACAGCAACAGCATCAGCAGCAGCTGCAGCGACAGCAGCAACAGAAGCAGCAACAAACAACGGCCCGAAAGTAGGCAACGCAGTAATGTAAAGTGAGCCGCACAACAATTGGCATTAGAATTAGTTGGCCAAAGCGACCGAGAGCGAGAGAGAAAGAAACACAGAGAGAGAGAGAGAGAGAGAGAGGGAGTCGTTATTCAACACTATGGCAAGGACACACGTGTTCAGAGGAAACAACCTTTAATTGACGTAGTTTGATTGATTTGAACAATTAATCAAACCATATATCGGTGGTGTACTAATATTACAGTGTCCCGGCCAAGACACGGTGACCGTGAAAAAGAGAATTTGGACAGAAAACTTGGTGATTCAAAAACATTTGCAAAGCGGGGCTCCGGCCGGCCGCCACAATCAAATCAGCTGACTGTCCCAGCTGCTTTAAACAGTTGAGCAATTTACAAGAACGCTCAATCTAACTGGTGCGTGTCTACGATAACAGTTGGTGTAGTATACTTTTAGGGCTATACGAAACTAACACCATAAAACAACATAAAAAACAATTATAACAATGGATGAGAATATTATCTCAGACTCTCGGCTTAGCAATAAGTCAATTGATCACGAGAAAATGCTCTTAATAGCAGGAAAACTACCTTCAGCGATTCGGTCTGAGTGTCGCTCAGAAATCCAACGATCATCACACACCACTAACCAAAGCAACTGCACAAGAACAACAACAGTAACATTTACCAGTACCTCCAGCATCACCAATTATACAATGGCAACTACTACAATAAGTAGTACCTGCCCTACAATAAGTACAAATAACCCTATAGCAAAAAATTCTAGCGCTGTCGAAAGATTGTTGAACGCACAAAATCGGCGGTCAAGTAAAAGGAAAAATGACTAGCCTATGTCACCTAATTCCAAGTCCAAACGAAAGAGTGATGCTCAAACTCTGCATGATCTCCCAACTACAAGCCGACAAGCAAATTCCAACAATAGATTTTCCACTCTCGACATGGACATCTCTAGCGATGAAGAGGAAGAGGTAGATACGATGCTTGCAGATACAGTCGTACACAACAATAACACAAATGAACATCATCAAACACTAAATACTCAGCCAGAAGTATCCCCCAGTGATAGGCAGGATAAGAGACCTACAAAACCACCTCAAATTGTTCTCAATATAAGCAACTTAAATGACCTTTTTTTATATAAGTGAAGTGACAAACCTGAATAACGTTATTGTCAAAACTAATCAAGGAGAAACGGTAAGAATCTTCCCTAACGACAGTGACACCTACAAAGCCATTGTGGATCGATTGGAAGAAACTGGAATAGAATTCTACACATATCAAATGCAGTCAGAAAAGCCGCACAGAATAGTTGTAAGAGATCTACACAACAGTACTCTAAATAAAGATATCATTGGCGATTTTAAAAGGCTGGGATACGAAGTTCTTCATATCCATAATCCAAATTCAAGGACAAATAAAGACGAAAAACTTAATATTTTTTTCATTAATATTAAGCCTTGTAAAAATATTAATGACATTTACCAAGTTAAGACTCTTTGCCGCCAAAAAATCAGAATCGAAAGAATACGAAAAACTAGTGAAATTGCACAATGTCGTCGATGCCAGGATTATGGACACACTGCCAAATACTGCCGCCGACAGCCCAATTGTGCCCGGTGTGGGGAAAACCATCAAACAATACAATGCATACGTCCTCCAGATGCTCAGCCGAAATGCATACACTGCTCTGGCAGCCACATGGCCAGCTATAAAGGATGCGAATGGTATCAAGAATTCCTTCGCCGATCTATGGGACCTACTAGGAGGGAAAATAATTCAAATAGACCAAGACACGTGCCTTCAAATGCACAGAATCACGCTTTTTCTACCACACTGGCTACAGCGCATCAGCAATTTCCTATCTTGAGATCTGAACGTAAACAAAAGGTTATCAGACAGACAACACATCAACAGCCGCAACTAACTCAGCATCAGCCATCGTTGGGCATCGGAAGCAATACAGAAGTCTCTTATGCTGCAATAGCAAAAAGAAATGCTTTTACAACACATTGCAAGGATGGATCTACACAGAACCGTCTCCAAAATTCTCTGGGACATCAAATTCTTCAGCAACAAGATTTAAATAATCTGCAACAGAGCCCTTATGAATTCCAGGCAGTATTGCAACAACAACAGGAACAATTTCAGCAGTGGCAACAGCAGCTCTATCAACAACAACAACAGTTGGTTGCAGCAGCAGCAACATAACAGGCAAGTAATCCAACGTATTGAAAAGCTTGAGAGAATAGTACTTGATTTGATCAACATGATTAAGGATTGGACTGGAGATAGTCCAAATCTTCAGTTTTAAGCTAACGTTGCAGGTTCGCAATGAATCCACTAAAGGTTCTTATCTGGAATGCTAACGGCATTTTATCAAAAGCAAAAGAAGTTGTGCTCTTCGTACACAACAACAGCTTCGACATTCTTCTTCTGACGGAGATCAGGATGAAGCGTGGAGATACTATAAAAATATATGGGTATGCCTGCTACCCAGCTTTCAGACCATCACGTAATAATAACAGCGTTGGCGGAGCGGCGGTATTGGTGAGGACCACTCATCGCCATTTCCCTCAAAGAGTCATTCAGACTCGTAACATACAAATGGCATCAGTAAACGTAGCTACGGCCCTGGGAGATGTGCAATTCAGCGCCATATACTGTCCTCCAAGAGTCGGGATTGAGAAAATTCACTTCATCAACACACTCCGCGCATGCGGTCAAACGTATTTAGTTGGTGGTGACAGGAATGCCCGTCACTGGTTGTGGTACCCATATGTGATTCACCACACGCCCTTTTGCATAGACTTTGCCTTATACCATGGAATACCGGATTCTCGAGCAACCATAACTCAGAGCTGGGATTTAGACTCTGATCATCTGGCCCTTGTCATTAGTATTGACACAGAAGGCATAATTGCTAACACAAGCCGTCCTCTAATCACCAAGCACACGGACCTGCTTGTCTTTAGGAATCACTTGGAGAGCTCAATTCAGCTGAACACCACGCTAAACTCTGGTGAAGACATTGAGATGGCTGTCGATAGCTTCACTGAGTGCATCTATACGGGTGCTGCTGCCTCAACACCTTCTGAAATCCAGATAGGTACCACCTATGGAATCCCACTAAAAAAAGAGGCCAGGGAGATTCTGACTCAGAAAAGAAGACTCCGAAGACGCGCAATCAGATCGCAGGACCCATGGGACCGAATTTTATGGAACCGGGCTGCTAAGCAACTACGTAATGTATTAAAAGACCTTAGAAGTAACTTCTTCAAGCAGAAACTGTCTTCCTATGATTATACAGTTGATGCTGGGTACTCTCTATAGAAGTGTACTAAGTTACTTAAGAGTCAACCGTTGAGACAGGTACCAATCCGATGTCCTAGCGGTAACCTCGCCAAGAACGAAGAAGAACAAGCTAATTCGTTTGCGAATCATTAAGAGACTAGGTTTAATCATTACGAATTTGCCACTGATGACCAGATCCAAGAAACTACTGATAGTCTGCAGGCACCTCTTCAAATGTCCTTACCTATTACGGCAGTTAGGACTGAGGAAATTGGTGAAGTCATAAAGTCCATGCCGATGAAGAAATCACCTGGTTATGACAGAGTGTGCAATGCAACTCTAAAAGCCCTACCTACTAGGGTGGAGCAGGTTCACAGACTAGCGAAACACATTGTACAGGCATTTGACGATCTGGAATACTGCAACGCGGTATTTGTTGACATGCAGCAAGCATTCGATAGAGTTTGGCATATAGGACTTCTCAGCAAAATTAAACAGCTCTTCCCAGCACCATAATTCGGGATCTTACGATCGTCCATGGAAGACCGAAAATTTATGGTTAGAGTCAGGAGCATTCACCCGATAGCGTATTAGGGCCGCTGCTCTACTCAATATACACAGCAGATTAACCTTCCCCTAGCGAAGATCACATGGAGACTTCTAGCAAAGCCCTACTTGCTATATACGGAGACGACATCGCAGTGCTCTATAGCTCCAAATATCGCATTGAGGCTGCTATTGGAGTTGAAAACTACCTAAAAGCAAAAGGTGGAATCTAAAAATAAATCCCCGGAAGACCACCAACACATGCTTTACACTAAAAACACTAATCAATCACACTCCGCCTATACGAATAGACGGAGTAATATTGGACCAACCATCACAGGCAAAATACCTTGGCATTACTCTGGACAAGCGTTTAACATTTAGTCCTCACATTAAAGCTGCGGCCAGGAGATGTGGGCAACGCATGCAACAGCTGCGGTGGCTGATCAACAAAAGAAGCACCATGTCACTAAGAGTGAAGAGAGCAGTTTACGTCCACTGTGTGGCTCCGATTTGGTTCTATGGTGTGCAGATTTGGGGAATAGCTGCAAAAAGCAACTATGAACGCATACAGGTGCTTCAAAATCGAGCTATGCGGCAAATTACGAACTGCCCCTGGTATGTGCGCGGCTCAACACTGCATCGAGATCTGAATCTGCATACAGTAGACGAACAGATCGCTAGACACACGAGCAGATACAGTGATAGACTGGGCAGACACCGTAGCAGACTAGCGAGACAACTGCTCCCTGTGAGGCCACTAAGGCGACTAAAACGCTTGGGATTCGCCAAAAATATGAATTAAATATAAGTATAATTAAATTAAAAATAATTTAAATAGTTATAAGTAATTCTGTATACAACAGAAGGTTAGGTCATTTTTTTTAGTATATTAATGTGTTGTAATAAATAATAAAATGTAATAAATAAGTAGAAAAAAAAAGAGAGAGGGAGAGAGAAAAAGAAAACTTTTTGAAGAGGTGCATGTATGGTCGAATAATGTCTGATGTGCAGAATATCACAGCTGTAGCAAAGTTATTGTGAGCTCTTCGTTACAATGAATCGAAAGACTAACCAATAAAGCCATGGTCCAAATCCAAAGAAAAGCTGACTCACAACATATTAAAGCTGCAGAAATGCTGTTGTTCACCATGCAGGAATATAGAAAATGCAATCAAATAATGAGATTAATTCGGTGTATAACACTCAGAGGCTGGAACACCGTACTCGCCGGCAGTCACTGGCAGGCAATGGCACGCCCACGGGCGGCCGCGTGGCTCCAGCTCTGGCGTATAACGCTCGGAGCAGGATCACTGGCGGCCACGCGAATCCAACTCTGGCGTATAACGCTCGGAGCAGGATTACTGGCGGCCACGTTTATCCAGCTCTGGCGTATAACGCTCGGAGCAGGATCACGTGGCGCCCGCGGTGCGCCACTGCATTGCCAGAGACACGACACACACCCTTCGCCAGCAACATAGCCCCGCTTGGCACCACTTGAATCCGGCCCTGGCGTATAACACTCGGGGCCTGAACATGTGGCGCCCGCTATGTGCGGCAACACCACCCGGAAGAACACTTAACACAATTCTCTTTCACGTTTCTCACAATTCACTTTTATTCACATTTCTGTTTCTAAACTTAGCACCTACTGGGCACCCGCTAAGTCGCACAAAAGAAATGTTCGGCACAGCTTTGGTTACTTACCGGCGATCAGCGGGAGGCGGCAACATTATATGTAATGCGTGGGTCAGTTCTTTATTTAGTGCGTGTGCACGATTCGGAGGTCAGAAGATGATTAATAGCAGCGCACACGCGCCCCTTGTTTCGGTGCGGCTGCTGCGCTTACCCGCTCTGTCCGCTGCGCAGCCGGTACATGCCTTTGCATGCATTCGGCTGCGCATGAGCTTTTGCCTCGGCCCAGCCGAGCGCCAGTTCCTGCCTACGATCAGTGCTGCCAGAATCCTAAGCAAAAATTGCTAGATTTGGAAAAAAAAAGTGGCTAAAAATAGCTAAAAATGTTGTGAGAATTGCCAAGGAAATTGCTAAACCATTAAAATTTTGATATTTAACAAATATACATACATATGTATTTTCAAACAAAAAACAAATAAAAATTAGAAACAACTTATTAAAAATTGAAACTAAAAAACAAAAAAGTGAAACTAAATAATAACTAAGTAATACATAAAATATTTATGTATAGCTTCTCAGCTTCACATTCAGTAGTCATATGACAGATCATAGTTATGGCAAAATTTTTCATGTCTTTCTAGTTACGGCAATCGCCGTGTGCTGAGCAATATGCAAGGATAATGCTGCTTCCTGCGCCTCTGTTTTGGTTGATTTTCTAACAAAAGGCAACTTATTCTTTTGGGTACATGCGACCACATTTAAAGAGTTATCAAACACCATAAACTAGTTCATATAATCGAACAACTGGGTTAAATACAAGTTCGTAAAAAACGCATACAAAATACAAAAACACTGAAGAAAAATATAAGAATTGCTAGTTTTATAATAAAGTTATTTCAGCAACTGAAAAATAATTTAAAGTTGCTAGATTTGTGGCTAATAGCATTTACAAAATAAAAGTTGCAAATTTTTTTTAAAGTGGCTAGATCTAGCCACTAAATTGCCAAACTGGCAGCACTGCCTACGATCACTGCTGCCAATTTAGCTATTTTCCCACTAGATCTAGTGGGTTGCAACAAGGAAATGCGGGATAAATTGTGAAATAGCGGCTAGCGGGAATTATAGCTATTTTTCAAGAAAAATTAGCTTTACTTCTTATATTTGCAACATCTGGTAACTTGGTGTATTTTCTCTGTGCTCTCTGCTCTATGATGCCACATTTTCATACGAATAGTATTTTTTCATATGAATGACAACAAACATCGATAAGCCAGACGAGCATTCAATCTTATCGATGTCTGTGAAGTCTACCGAATCGTGTTTTATGCCATCACCAAGAGGGTATTTCACAAGTTTTAAAGCGTAACTTACAAGTTTTAATAATGCCAAAAATTTATAAACAAAAACCGCGTACAGTATGGATGCAGGAGCCTGCATTTAAAGATTGGTTGAGTTTAGATGCTGCTGATGAGAGCAAATGTTATTGCAAATACTGCAAATCTAGCATTAATGCTAAACTTTCAGATTTGCACGCACAAGCACAGGGCAACTTCAGCGGCTTTTGCACAGCCTAATAAAATTCCATTTGTTTCTTTTATCTCATTGAGAACTTGCGAGCAAGAAGCGGGACTGTGTTTGTATTATTATACATTGTTCAATCCAACATGTATAATAAAATGATCAATTACATTAAATATCATATTTGTAGATACGGACTACGCCTCAAAAAAATTCTGCCACGATTACAAATTTCCAGCAGCATGTTTGAGAAAGATAGGGATCAATGAAAGCTACATGAACCATAAGGATGAAGATGAAGTCATTGATGAAATCTTATAATATATTGAAATAAACCGGCAAAAAAAAATATTCTAACGTTTTTTTTTAGCTATGAAGAAATATTTCTAGCTATTTCTAGCTTTTTTCAAAGGCTGATCTAGCGTTTTCATGCAACAAAATGTTGGCAGCACTGCCTACGATACATAGCGTGGGAGCAGTGTTGCCATTTTAGCTATTTAATAGCAAATCTAGCTATTTTTAAAGGTGATATGCTATACAAATTTTGAAAATGCTATTAGCTATATTTTTAGCTATTTTACAAACAATTATTTTATATTTCTTCGAAAAAAAAAAACTGAATAACTCTTAAAATGTCTTCAAAGTAACGATTACTACTATCCAGATTACTATTATCGAGATAATATTATTACTTGGGATAAATATCATCATTAATTGTGCTAATTTATGGTAAAGCATACAAAAATGGAAAAAGCATACAAACAAACGTTCCGCGATGAATGTACAAAGAGTGCACCATTTAAAGATTGGATTCGAAAAGTCGAATCTGACAATACGCGAGCAAATGCAATATTTTTGCAAAATTGCACGATTTGAAAATGCATGCAGCCACAAAAAAACACAAAAGTTCAGTTGGAGCCTATGCTCAAAAAAACAAAATTGTTTTTGAGCCACAAAACAAAACAAGTAATACAGCGAAGGAGGAGGCGACATTGTGCTTGTATATTGCGGATATTGATATCTAGTAATGATAAGTATAATAATAATCCCGCAGAAGATGTTGACGACATTGTAACGTTGTTCGAAAAAATTAAAAAAAGCAATAAATAACATACAAAAAATATATATATAATTTCAGCTATTTTTTCAACTATTTTTTTATAAGTTTTAGCTATTTCGAGCTATTTTCAGAGTTGATTTTGCTATTTTTTGGTCTCAAAAACTGGCAACACTGCGTGGGAGCATTCGGCTCGGCACGTGGCTATGCGCTCTCACGATTGCACTGCTCGTTCGTTCTGAGCTGCACTCTCTTAGCGTTGCGTCGCTTGATTGATTTGAGCGCTGCTGCGCTCTCTTAACGGTGCGTCGCTTGCTTGCTTTGAGCGCTGCTGCGCTCTCTTAATCGTTGCGCTCTGTCCGTTTCGTCTTTGATATGCTGTCCGTTATGTGTTTCAGTGATGCCAATTTGTCCTTTTTCCGGACAGATCTGTCCTGTTTTTAAGCGCTTTGTCCGGAAAAAATATCAAACATCCCCTATCCGGAAATCTGTCCCTTTTTTGTGAATGCGAATCGTGTTCATATTTGCTCAGTTGGTTGGTTGTTTTCCCAGTTGATCGGTTGTTGATGCAACAGAATTTTATTAAATAACATTGCAGAGCAGTTTAACAGCACTTTAGCATAAAATATACTAAATTGTGTACCGATATTTTGTTAAGAACAGCGCCAAAATAAGTATAACAGTGATAAATTGATAGTGTAGGAGGTTTATATGTATTATCGATATCGTTCCTTATCTAAAATTAATTTGAAAAGAGTTATAAAATCCCCAAGGAGATCTATAAACAAAAATTTCGGGATTACTGGCTTCAGCAGCCAGATTTCAAGTAGTGGATAGCCCGGGATGAGAACGACAATAATAAGGCGTACTGCAAATACTGCAAATGCAGTATAAATTGCAAAATTGACCAAATTCGCGCACATATGCAATACGCATCGTGTTTTGCCAAAAAAAAATAAAATATGCTTTAAGCCTCCGGAATGTCCCCAAACTTGTCGCCAGGCACAACTTGTGTTGTATTAGCTATAAGTTGCCAGAAGAGTGCTTGGCGCGTGTTGGATCCATGGCGACATACGAGGCCAGGGAAGAGGAAAATGATAATATAATTGACAATGCCTTGAAATTGTTATAATAAAAAAGAAAAAAAAAAAATACAAATTAAAAAAATAAATGTTTTTTGTTTAGATTTTCTGCCTTTTTTCCGTATTTTACGGACAGTTTTGCATTTTTTTTTTTTTTAAATTGGCATCACTGATGTGTTTGCTGTCGTTCGATGCTGTTGCTAGGTGCATTATTTGGCGAATAATGCAGTCTGTACCGCGGTTGATCGCCGTTAGAATTATTTGTCTTGTCTTTTGTCCCGTTCGTTTGGTCGTTGCATTTGTCTGTCTGTTTCTGCGAAATTGTTTGCCGCCGCACAGTGGGGCCTTTGCTCATTTTGCGTTGCAAAAAACATAACTTTTGAACCAAGTAAAATATTATAAAAATTTAAAAGGCATTCGACAAGGAATTCTTCTTTAAAATGAATCTACATACAGGGTGATGCGATAACAGGGTGCTTCACAGTTATAGGTCAAACATGAGATATGTGAGCTTCGGCAATAATGACTGGTTTTTCTATGAAAACAAAAATTTGTTTGTTGTTTCAATAAATTATTTGTATTATTTTCAGAGAGTATGTTTCCATTAATAAATAAAAATTTTTTTTAATAATTTTTATTTTTTTTTAATTTTTTAATTTTTTTTTTATTATTTAGTTTTCCTTAAGGTTGTCATCCGTAGAAGGCGGGGCAACATCTAATAAGCTTAAAGTTTCTGCAGAATAATTATTAATTAATCAGGTACCTGTTTTCTTCCTTTCCAAAAAATATTTGCTTACAAAACAAATAAATACTGCAAATTGTAACGACCAATTTACAAAAAAAACCCAAACCCTTTCCCAACCGTTTTGCCGTCGTGCGTTTCGTGCGTTTTTTTGCCTGTTTTTTTGTAGTTTTTTGGAATAGAAACCCGGAGGGGCGGGTAGGGGCAGGCAAAGTTTTATTAATATGAAAGAGGACATCTTCCTTAACACGTACAGTCTGTCAAGAATGAGTTGGCACACTGGGAAAAAATTTGATTTTTTTACTTTATATGCAAATATCTAAGTCAATAATGCAAATAGTGCGCCGTTCGCCGATCTCTCGCTACCCTGGGTTATAATTATCTGCTTATTGCACTATGTATATATATATTAATTAATTCAAGAACACTGAGGTTGCAAAGAATATGATTCTTGACAAGATAGATATTATAGATACGCTGATTATGTAGTTTTCAGATTTTGGATGCCACGCCCCTTCGCTCTCAATTTGAAAAAATTTCAAATACTAGAGACTTGCAATATGGCACATAGATACATTTAGATACTCTTAATCTACCCTGATTTCATGAATATCGTACATCTAGAAATGGAGTTATAAGCATCCGAAGTTCAGCCCAACCCACCCCCAAGCCACGGCAGCAACTGCGCAATTAGCAGAGCGCGCGCTCATACCTGCATAAAGAAGAAGAGTATCAATTTTTTGCAGGGTTGAGGGTATCTCGTAGTCGAGCCGTCTCGACTAGAGCCTTCTTACTTGTTATACCCTGGCCCATTAAAAATGGGAAATCAGGGTATAATGGTTTTGTTAAATGTATGTAACAGGCAGAAGAAGGCGTGGCAGACCCCATAAAGTTTATATAGCCATGTCCGTCTGTCCGTCTGTCCGTATGTTTGAACGCGTCGATTTCCGAAGTTACAAAAGCTAGAGAGTTCATTCTTTTTGTGGTAGGTCCGTATATTGCACGCGCAGTACGAGTTTGTTTCAGAAATTCGATAACGTTCATATTTCCAGAAGACAAAGGGACAGCCAAGGGAGACAGAGAGCAACAAATTTTGACAAGGAATTTGCATTCAGCTATATATCAAGCTAACAACAAGCAGGGCAGGCAGACAGTAGAGAGGGACAGGAAGTCATATTTGGGAGAGTGAAGCAGCATTGTCTGAATACAGTAAAGGCTCTGTTGATTCCTCTGTTGGTACTTTCGCTTCTGTTTTTGCCTTTGGCTTCCCTTTTCGTTCGCTTGGCTGCTTCGCTGCCATTGCAATTAAATAAACGCACAAAAGTATGCAATGCAAATGGGAAATGCTGTAAACAAAATGGCGCACAGCGAGACGAGGGAAAGCTGTCTGTGCCAATTGCCAGCTGCAATCGCATTTGAAAGTGATAATTTCTTGCATATATGTATACAAAGCATTTGTGTGTGTGTGTGAGTGTGTGCACCCATATTTATTTTGCAGCTCGCCCTAGTTTAGCTAACGTACACAAAAACACAGAGCATTCACGCACAGATAGAAACATTGCACGATTTGAAACAAACACACGCTCACACCCGACAAACACACGTTACCCGATACTCTTTACTCATTAACTGTCGGCTGATGTAAACGGTTAAAATGCAACTTAAGCATCAAGCGTTTTGTGGATGCAGGTTAAGTGTCACTTTTGTGTGAGCCCAGAGAGGACAATAGAGCTATTGCATTCCATAAGTGAATATATGCACAATCTCGCCACACGCTCGTCTATGACCGTGCGTCTGTGTGCTTATGAGGTCACGTGTCTAGTGACGCAAATTTCAATAGTGGTCTCCTGTTGACTGCCACAAGCCACAAGCCGCAAACCAGTTGCATGTCTCTACAGATGTAATGAGAGCAACGCGGCTAGAACTACATATATGTATGAAGCTACATAGCTTATTTGTCTAGCAATTCCATATTATATTCGATTATATTATATATATGGATGGATATTTTAACAACTCTTTGGGGTTATATTGACTTATAGACTTCTGGTATAAAAAGCTCAATAGTCTTCGGATTTTAAATATATCGTGTGCCTCATATAATGGATACGCAGATTTTTTAATTTTCAGATTTTGGATGCTACGCCCCCTTCGCCCCCAATTCGCAGAAAAAAAAAGCATTTCAAATACTAGAGTCTTGCGATTTCGCATATAGATACATTTAGATACTCTTAATCTACTCGTAAGGATCGTCCATCAGCCCAAGCCACCCCAAAGACACGGCAACAACTGCGCGGTTAGCAGAGCGCGCGCTCATAAGTGTTACTTGTTATACCCTGAGCCCATTGAAAATGCGAAATCAGGGTATAATGGTTTTGTTAAATGTATGTAACAGGCAGAAGGAGGCGTGGCAGGCCCCATAAAGTATATATATTCTTGATTAGGGCGACGAGAAAAGTTGATATAGCCATGTCCGTCTGTCCGTCCGTCCGTCCATCCATCCGTCTGTCCGTATGTTTGAACGCGTCGATTTCCGAAGATACAAAAGCTAGAGAGTTCATTCTTTTTGTGTTAGGTCCGTATATTGCACGCGCAGTACGAGTTTGTTTCAGAAATTCGATAACTTGTATATTTGAAAAGTTATCGATAAACGAATTTATCGGGAACCAGTTATAAAATTCTAGCTAATTAATCTTTAAAGTTAGAGTCTCCAAGTCTTTTGCATATATATAGTGTGAAGCGGCTCGCCAACGGGCCCGCTTCACATTCGTTTTGTAGATCATAAGCGAAAAGGTTTTTTCTAGATATAAGAATTTGTAGATCGTAAGCAGAGAATTTTGTAGCTCGTAGGGATTAGATGTAAGGGGAATTTAATTTAGAGACAGTGAAGTTACGTCTTTATTATTATTATGTTATATTATGTTTTATTATTATTAAGTTATATTATGTTTTGTTTTTGAAAAGCGTGAGCATAGCGCGCGCAATCGACGATGCGACTCTGTCCAGAAGGGCAGAGGTGCATCGCCGATCAGAAGTAAAAGAAAGAATAGTTGGGTTTTAAGCGGACTGGGTGAAGAGATCAAAAGGAGCGCGGTCGACGACTCGCGGTTAGAAAATAAAAAGCGAAAAGGAAGAGAACGTTGCGGGGAGAACGTAGCGAATAAGAAAAACTGTAAATTGAAAAGATTGTGAAGTGAAAGAAAAGAAATAATAAGAATTGAATAAAAAAAGGGGCAAGGAGCCATAGAAGAAAGAGAGTAAGTGAAAAAAATAAAGAATAATCTAATTTAGTTCGAAAAGCAAAAATGAGAGTTTTATTTGTTTAAAATCGCATGCTGTAGACTTAACAAACAGTAGAAACGGCGAGGCGTAACCTGCCGTGATCCCCTCCACTTTTCCCTAACCTAACTCGGCAGTTTGAAAACGTGGCGAAAGCGCGCTCGCCAGGCGACGAAATCCCTGGCGTTAAAAGTTGCTACGCCTTGTGATAGGTCAGCAACTCTGCCGCACCCACGAAACTTACTAATCACACTTCCTTTTGACTGTAGTCCCGTCCTTAACAAATATTTTTGTAAGGAGACCCTGGAGACCCTAGTCTACACTAAGCGATACTCCGGCCTCAGAAACAACCTTACAATAGATACTAATTTAATACAAGTTCGGTTGTTGTCAGATTTTGGATTTCGGTCCCCACTTCGTCCCACCACCCCCAAAAGTGAAAAAAATTCATTTCAAGTAGTGGAGACATGCAGTTTGGTTTAGCATATAGATATGAATATCATAATCATAATCTGAAGATATCAATACGATTGTACATTTAGAAGTTGAATTATTAATCATCAAAGTTTTCTCATCAAAACCCATGCAAAGCAGCGAGACAATGCTTGCACACATGCATACACACATACAGCCGTACAAGCATAGATCAGCGTGTGTGTGTGTTCGTGTTTTTGCATGTATAGTTTCTTACGCGTGGAGAATCGAAACGAAGCATTCGTGGAATATGATTCGTTCGAAAAAGGGCTCAGGGGATTTCATAGTCGAGCAGTCTCGACTACAGCTTTTTTACTTGTTATACCCTGAACCCATTGAAAATGGGAATTCGGGGTATAATGGTTTTGTGAAAATGTATGTAACAGGCAGAAGAAGACGTCCGTCCGTCTGTCCGTCCGTAAGAAAGTAGTGATTTCGGAAACTACAAAAGCTAGAGAGCTGAAATTACATGAATACTCGTATGTTAGTTACGCAGTACGAGTTTGTTTTGTTTTTTCGATAACTCATCCCATTTCCAAATTATCGATAAAAAATCGAAAATTCGTTTCAATTTTTTACGTTTTTTGGGCATAACTTCTACACCGTTTGAGCGAGAGACTTCAAGAGAATTTCTGTATTTAGATAGATATTATGGATTTCGTAATCTTTAGATTTTGGATAACACGACCCCTCGCCACCAATATGCAAAAAAAAAAAAAAATTAAATCGCATTTCAAATACTAGAGACTTGAAATTTGGCAAATACACACATTTCGATGTTATTAATATATTCTGAAAGTTTCATTAAGATCCATCAAGGAATGGAGTTATATGCGTCTAAGATATATATCACCACACCCCCAAGCCACGGCAGCAACTGCGCAGTTAGCAGAGGCGCTTACACGTGCGTAAAGAAGAATAAATTATTTTTTTTTTTGCAGGGTTCAGGGTATCTTGTGGTAAGCCGTCTCGACTAGAGCCTCTTACTTGTTTCCTATTTGATTTTATTCGTGAATGTCTGCCAAAAAGTGGACTTGAAAAAATCCTGGAAAATGAAAACATTTACAAGGCACAGACACGCGACCTCTGACTTCCTACCCACATCCAGACCGAGTAGGAGGAGACATAAAAAAAATATAAGTGCATATGTACATGTATATATAGAGAATTATGTATACATATAAATATATATAGCTATGTTGTTTTTAGCTGCCGCATTGGCGCCCAGCAAATTGTTAGCTATGAATCGAATGAATTGAATCGAAATGAAGATTAAGTCAAATGTATAGAGCAGAGTACCTACCACCCCACCTCGGTGCCGCCCCGCCCCTCTTCTCTATAGACCAAATGCGACTATGGGTCGTTGGCAAACGCTCGTTAGTGATGGTAATGAAGATAATAATGACGCTGCCAACGAATTTTATTGTGAATAAAATTGAATTCAATTGTGGAAAATCGAATGCAAAGTCAGCGTCGACTACGGCAGAGGTAAGGGCAAAAGCCCAAGTCTAAGGCAGAGGCAGAGGTAGATTCAGAAGCAGCATTGCTAGCGAAGCGCAATAATTGAGCAACTTATCAACGTCAATTGATCTGGTTGCTGTGCCCCCGAATATGAACCCCGCCCACTTTCGCAAAAATGCCGCAAAAAAACAGAAAGACATGTATAGTAAATGTTTTGAGACTTTCTGGCAAAAGGCATTTTAACATAAATAAATATGTGTGATATGTGCCTACAGAGATACCTACATATACATACACTGTACCACTTAAGTCACCGTACCCCCTGTTCGTTTTCACATAAAACGCTATAACTTAGTCAAATTTTGATATAAAAAAAAAGTTTTGATGGCGGTTGATAAAGTGATCTATTAACTACACAATAGCATTTTAATAATAGTCACATTTTATTTTAGTCTAATATTATAACTAAAAAACAAAAAATATTCACATTTTCGACTCCACAAAAGTCACCGTACTCTTGCTTGCGCTGCGCTGTCTGGCGCCAATGTTCTTTTGAGACCTAACGGGGACTTTTGGCGTAAGGTAATCTTCTCAGATGAGTCAAAGTTCAACATTTTTGGCTCGGACGGGCGCCTACGCGTGTGGAGAAGACCTGGAGATGCTCTTAATCCAAAAAACACAAAAAAGACCGTAAAGCACGGTGGCGGTGGTCTTATGGTTTGGGGTTGTATAGCTGCATCTGGCGTTGGCAGCTTGGAGTTTATTGACGGAGTGATGAACCAATATACCTACATTGATATCCTCAAAAGAAATTTGAAAAGCAGTGCTGAGAAACTTGGTATAGGGTCAGATTTCTACTTCCAACAAGATAACGACCCTAAACATAAAGCCATGAATACCCGTCTCTATCTCGCCTACAACACGCCGCATTTATTGGAAACGCCCCCACAGAGTCCCGACATAAACCCAATAGAGCATGTGTGGAATATGCTTGAAATAAAAATCCGAAAGCACCACATCACTAGCAAAAACCTGCTGAGAGAGGCATTACATCAAGAGTGGTGCGCACTTGGCAATGACTATATTGAAAAACTAGTGATGTCAATGCCTAATCGCCTCCGAGAGGTGATTAAAATGAAGGGATATCCTACTAGATACTAAGTTTGTAATTTAAATTAGTAATATCATACCTATAGTTAATTAGTTAATATTAGTAGTAAGAGTACGGTGACTTTTGTGGAGTCGAAAATGTGAATATTTTTTGTTTTTTAGTTATAATATTAGACTAAAATAAAATGTGACTATTATTAAAATGCTATTGTGTAGTTAATAGATCACTTTATCAACCGCCATCAAAACTTTTTTTTTATATCAAAATTTGACTAAGTTATAGCGTGTTATGTGAAAACGAACAGGGGGTACGGTGACTTAAGTGGTACAGTGTATATACCACACAGAGATACATGTACATATATGAATGATAAATAGTACTGTCATAATACATAATTTACTTTAATAGATTGCTATACTTATGGTATAATGAATATGTACTTCAATAAAGTGAACAACAAAATAAAACCTTTTATTGTTACAATACAATGAAAACAAGTAAGAACGTTGCAGTTAGGCGCAACTAACTGCGATATACTTTGTTCCCATAGGTGCATCTTATTTATTTAATAAACATTTATTTAATAAAACGAAATATTTCGGCAATTAGCAACAAACGTTTTTCCTATACATACATACAGATTTACACATGTACACACTATACGAGTATACACACAATTTTCTATGTATGCATACAAAAGTTTGCATGCCAGAATATTCTAAGAATTGTGACTGAATTGGGAATTTTTCCATCGTTACTTTAGTTTTGTCAGAGACGCTCTAGCAATGCCTTATTTGGTTTTAGTTAACGCAGATAATATTAGGTCAGTGGCGCTGATGGTAAGCGCTATGCAAGCTATACTTGGGTGCTTGGGTTCGAATCCCGCAAAAAACTTTTTTTTTCAAAAATTATTATTTTTTAATTTTTATTATATTTGTGTATTTATTATAAAATGCTTGCTGCCAATTGATAATAATTTATAAACATACGCATATGAATTGTGCATTTAAGCAAAAACTAAAACAACTTTTCCGATTTGCCACGCTGCTTGCTTGGCAAGCAGTTTTTCTATGCATGCATATATGTATGTATGTATGTACACAGATGTTTGTATTTGTGTATACACATCCAAGTGTGTATACATACTGCAAGAAGTGCGATTGTATTGTTTTGTTTTGTCACAAGCTGCTGATCAGCTGGTCAGCTGATCAGCTGTGAATTTATTTAGGTTTATCTAACGATTACATGTTGTTTTCAAAAGACCTAGGTTCGAATCCCGCTGGAAACTTTTTATTTATTTATCGTAAACTTATAAATTTTATTTTTTAAATTCATTAATATTATTATATTTATGTTAAAATGCTTTTTGCCAGCTTAGCAATTGCTACTAAGCTATTATATGCATGAATTATGCAATTGGCCACAACAAACTTCTTTGCCGATTTGCCACGCCCCCAGTGGGCGTAGACGCATAATTTTTGGCCAGTTCTTAGAAAGAGTCGAGGGTTACATGCCTGGAGAACATTAGTAAAATTTTCAAGATTCTAGCTCTAAAACTGTAGGATATATAAACTTTTGCGGTTTGCCACGCCCCCTGTGGGCGTAGATATATCTACCATAGCTTATTAGTCTTGGGTTGTCAACCCGAGTATACATGCAAAATTTCAAGTCTCTAGTGTCAATAGTGTTCAAAATATAGCACAATTTGAAAAATCACTATATATTCAGGTCCGATTTGCCACGCCCCCAATAAGCGTAGACATATAACTTTTTGATCGATTTGAACTTGGGTTGTCACCCCGAGTATACATTTCAAATTGCTCATCATCTAGTATGATAACTTAACTATGGGCGGAAGAGTTTTCCGATTTGCCACGCCCCTAGTGGGTGGATCGGGAAAATTTTTACACTTTATGATTCGGGAGCATATATGTTCATACGGACAGACGGACGGACAGCAAGACGGACATTGCACAAACCCAATATACTTTTTCCCCTTCGGGAACAAGGTATAAAAAAAATTGAATAAAATTAAATACAATTGAATAAAATAAAAAAATTTCGTTAAATTGAATAAAATTAAATAAAATCAAATAAAATTGAATAAGATTAATAAAATTTCGTTCAAATAAGATTAAATAAAAATAAATAGATTAAAAATTTAATGAAATAAAACAGTATAAAATCAAACAGGCAACGATAGAAGGAAAAAAATTAATAAGGGGAGAAAAAAAAGAGCGGAAAGGTATATACATTTACGAAAAGTAAAAATAGATAGTTGAAAAAAAAATAAATATATATATATATATATATATATATATATATATATATGTACATATATAGGGAAAAAATAAATAATTCAATAAAAGAAGAAAAATAATATAATACACGAATGAAACATATATAAGTAATATAAGACATAGATGTAAAAAAAAACAAGTAAGAAAACTCTAGTCGAGAGTGCTCGACTAGATAATACCCTGAACCCAATTTTAATAAAATAAAATAATAATCTGTACTGTGGTTTGGTTTTTTGTAATTATCTTGAAAATGCATCAATTTTAGTGCTGAAATGGCAAAAACTTCTTTATTTTGACAAATAGTTAAATATATTGCTCTTGATTAGTACTAAAATTAATCCGTTTTCAAGATAATTACAAAAAACCAGTGTCGAGCGTGACAAAAAGTTGACTTTTCTGGAGAATTACCCATATGGATAAATCAGAAAGTATAGATAAGAATGTATGCGTGTAACGTTCAAAATGTACATATGTACATATGTGCATTGTCAAAAAAAATAATAATAGATGGCGCTTATATTAGTTTAAATTCGAAAAATGTTATATTATTAAATATCATTAAAAATAGACCCAACAAATAGACGTTCCTCGATTAACACGCGTCACCTTAATTAACACAGACACTTCATAATTGTAAAAGAAATATGTATATCAATGCCACTCAAAGCTGTAATAGCCATAATAAATAAGTTCACTGCTAAAGCGCCATCTAGCAAGTTTAAATTCTTAGACCATGCTAGGCTAGTTTTGAATGTACATACATGCAGATGTCACGTGCTTTTGTTATTTGGGCAAACTTTCTGTTTATTATTTTCTGTTGACTTAACGGAATAAAATATTATTGAAAAAAAAACACTTTTAGAAATGATGCTATTAAATATTTGAAATTTAAAAAAAAACGCACTTATTCACAATTAGTTAAACTACTAACTGACTTTCAAAGGTATCAAATACAAAAGAATAAATAATAATAAAAAGAAAAGAAATAATTTTAAAAAAAATTAAAAATAAGAAATTATGAAGGGCTTAGACGAGGCTAGAACCTGCGACACCCCAACATTTGTTGCATCTGCCTAGCCATCTACACCACGGCTCACTTGAACGACAGAGTAGCGAAAACTAATCAAATTCGCCATATACGAAAGAAAGCAGTGGCTGAAAATACAAATACAATTCAAAGACAATTCTAACGCAATTCAAAAACAATTGTGATTCTTAGAATATACACGCATAGCAACATAGAAAACGGCCCAAGATTTTTTGTGTGTATATGTGCACACGCATACGAAAATTGATTTGCATTGCTCAACGTTGCTTGCATTTCCATTGTTATTTTAATTGTTTTAAAATTTTTTAAATATATAATGGAATGTAATGAGAGTTTTAGCATATGATCTACATATTCTATTTGACATTTTAGGTTTTTTCTTAGAAATCATAACTCTTTTACAATTAGCTTTACATGCACAAATCCATATGTATGTATGTACGATTGCAGCCACACGCTGATCTACGCTTACACACATAAACATACATACATACATACATACATATGTATGTATGTACATACATACATATGTGCGCCCGCAATGCGTCTTGCTGTGTCGCTGCCTTGCTTGCTGCGCCACATGGGTTTTAATGAGAAAACTTTATAGACTAATAATTCTGTTTCTAGATGGACAATCGTATTGATATGTTCAGATTAAGATTATGATATTCATATCTATATGCCACACCAAACTGTATGTCTCTAGTATTTGAAATGCATTTTTTACACATTTGGAGGTGTGGGGGCGAATTGGGGACCGGAATCCAAAATCTGACAAAAACCGAAATTGTATTAAATTGGTATCAATATATATGCAGAAGACTTGGAGACTGTAACTCTAAAGATGAATTAGCTAGAATTTTATAACTGGTTCCCGATAATTTCAGTTATCGATAACTTTGCAAATATACAAGTTATCGAATTTCTGAAACAAACTCGTACTGCGCGTGCAATATACGGACCTAACACAAAAAGAATGAACTCTCTAGCTTTTGTATCTTTGGAAATCGACGCGTTCAAACATACGGACAGACGGACAGACGGACGGACGGACAGACAGACGGACATGGCTATATCAACTTTTCTCGTCACCCTGATCAAGAATATATATACTTTATGGGGTCTGCCACGCCTCCTTCTGCCTGTTACATACTTTTAACAAAACCATTATACCCTGATTTCCCATTTTCAATGGGTTCGGGGTATAAAAACTAAGAAATAAATTAGACTTTTCTCAATTGTGCCTAATCTACCAAAATGTTCGGGGTATAAACTCTAAGCTTAAAAGCATATTTCTTAATAGTTTCAGTTCTTCATTTGATCTCATTGCTTTAACAGAAACATGGTTAAGTCATAGTATACATAATAGTGAAATTCTGTCTAGTAATTACACTATTTATAGACTTGATCGCTTAAACGGTAGATGTGGTGGAGTTTTAATCGCTGTTAAATCTAGTATCCTCTCGGAATTGTTTACATTTTCCTCCCTTCATGATGTGGAGATTATTGGTGTTAAATTAACTCTCCCATCGTGTTCATTATTTATTACATGTTCATATATTCGTCCTTCTTCTGATTTACAAGTTTATGAGCATCACATAACTTGTATTAAAGAAATTTATGGACATACCAATGATAATGACTTGTTTCTTGTGTTGGGTGATTTTAATATTCCCAATACTTCATGGTCTTTACCTTGTAATGTAAACTACCTTATTCCGACACTAGATCACTATTTATACCCTGAGCCCATTAAAAATGGGAAATCAGGGTATAATGGTTTTGTTAAAAGTGTGTAACAGGCAGAAGGAGGCGTGGCAGACCCCATAAAGTATATATATTCTTGATCAGGGTGACGAGAAAAGTTGATATAGCCATGTCCGTCTGTCTGTCCGTCCGTCCGTCTGTCCGTCTGTCCGTATGTTTGAACGCGTCGATTTCCGAAGATACAAAAGCTAGAGAGTTCATTCTTTTTGTATTAGGTCCGTATATTGCACGCGCAGTACGAGTTTGTTTCAGAAATTCGATAACTTGTATATTTGCAAAGTTATCGATAACTGAAATTATCGGGAACCAGTTATAAAATTCTAGCTAATTCATCTTTAGAGTTACAGTCTCCAAGTCTTCTGCATATATATTGATACCAATTTAATACAATTTCGGTTTTTGTCAGATTTTGGATTCCGGTCCCCAATTCGCCCCCACACCTCCAAATGTGTAAAAAATGCATTTCAAATACTAGAGACATACAGTTTGGTGTGGCATATAGATATGAATATCATAATCTTAATCTGAACATATCAATACGATTGTCCATCTAGAAACAGAATTATTAGTCTATAAAGTTTTCTCATTAAAACCCATGTGGCATTGCAACAAAGGCAGCGAGACAGCAAGCCGCCTGCATTGCTCACACACATACATGCTTACAAGCGTCTGTGTGTTCGTGTTTTGTCATGTATAGTTTCTTACGCGTAGAGAATCGAAACGAAGCATTCTTGGAATATGATTCGTTCGAAGAAGGGCTCAGGGGATTTCGTAGTCGAGCAGTCTCGACTACAGCTTTCTTACTTGTTTTTTGATGAATTGTTCAACCTATCCTTGCTTCAGATTAACTCTATTTCTAATCATCAGAATCGCTCGCTTGATCTTGTGTTCACAAATAATGATTCCATCATTAATGTATCGAGATCAAATCCTTTTTGTTTACCAGAGGATATTTATCATCCCACTTTAGAGGTTTCTTTATCTGTTAGGAATCCAATACCTGTATCAGAAGCACCTACAAATCGTAGGCGTTGCTTTCGCAAATGCAATTTTGTCTTGCTAAACGAATTGATTAGTTCAGCTGACTGGTCAAGTTTATATGAGTCGGTTGATGTTAATCTAGCAACATCCCTTTTCTACTCAACTCTAGATTCTATTATTGATGTATGTGTTCCCCTCAGTAGTAATTCGCCTGTTCTGAATAAGCCGCCCTGGTTTTCTAAGACGCTTTCTAATTTAAGAAATATTAAATTAAAATATTTAAAAAATTTTAAAAAGTCTGGTTCGGCTGTTGATTGGGCTAAATATTCTATAGCTAAGTCTAACTTTAATATCTTAAATTCTCGCTGCTATGAGAATTATCTTGTACGTGTCAAACGACAGTTTTCTCGTGATCCGAAACAATTTTACACTTTTGTAAATTCTAAGCGTAAATCTTCTGGTTTGCCAACCTCATTTTTCTTTGGTTTGGAAAAATCTTGTGAAGATCAAGAGTCTTCTGATCTTTTTGCAAAATTTTTCCAATCAACTTATTCTTCCGTTGATTCAATTAATTACTCAAATACATATTCCTTTTCTGAATCTTATTCAGTTAATATTCCTAAGATTTCAGCAGATTCCTTGGTTGCAGCCATTAGGACACTGAAATCATCGTTCTCTCCTGGTGCTGATAATATTCCAAGTTGTGTGATTAAAGAGTGTAGTGCTGCTCTTCTGTCACCATTATTAAAATTGTTTAATTTGTCTTTGGATACCTCGGTTTTCCCTTTAAGTTGGAAAGAGTCTTTTATTATTCCGTTACATAAAAAAGGCGGAAGATCTGACATTTCCAATTATAGAGGTATTGCGAAATTATCTACAATTCCGAAGTTATTTGAAAAAATAATAACCTCATCCTTACAACACTTTTGTAAATCGATTATTCATCCAGCGCAACATGGGTTTTTTCAAAATCGATCTACCGCTACGAATCTATTAGAATTTACTTCCCTAGTAAACGACAGTTTTTCGAATAGAATGCAAACTGATGTTATTTATACTGACTTCAGTAAAGCATTTAATTCAGTTCACCACCACTTGTTAATTTTAAAATTGGATCGCTTAGGATTTTCCCCTAAACTTTTATCGTGGATTTTATCCTACTTAAAGGATAGAACTTAGAGAGTTTTGCTGAGATCATCAATTTCTAAACTAATCTATGTTACGTCGGGTGTTCCTCAGGGTAGTCATTTAGGACATTTACTCTTTTCTCTTTTTATAAATGACCTGCCAAGTTGTATTTCTCATTCAACTATATTTATGTATGCAGACGATGTAAAACTTTGCCTCTCATATTATAGTCTACTTGAGCATACACACCTTCAAGATGACCTAAATGCATTTCAATGTTGGTGTAAGGTTAATCAATTGCACTTAAATTACTCTAAGTGTATGACTATGACCTTCTGTCGAACTACTCCATACATTGTTGACTATAATATTAATAATATTTCCTTAAAACGCATTTTTACCTTCAAAGATCTTGGCGTTCTCTTTGACACTAAACTTAATTTCAATCTGCATATTTCCACCATCACAAATGAAGTTAAATGTGTGCTTGGCTTTATTAAACGATGGTCTAAGGAATTTAAAGATCCTTTTATTACGAAGTAGTTATTTATTTCACTTGTGCGCCCTATCTTAGAATATTGTTCAGTTATTTGGTCTCCGCAATATAAACTGTATCAGGATCGCATTGAATCGGTCCAGAAACAGTTTCTACTTTTTGCTTTAAGGGATCTAAATTGGGACAACAATTTGCGTTTACCTTCCTATTATAGTAGGCTTCTACTTATTGACCTGCCATCATTAGTTAATCGTAGGACAATTTTAGGTATTACATTCCTACACAACTTAATCATTGGTAACATTAACTCGCCCAGCTTGTTAATGCGGCTCCATTTTTCTGTTCCTTCCCGAATTACCAGGAACTATCGCCCCTTACAATTACCACAGTGCACCACAGATTATTCATTACATTACGCTTTTCATGTCTTATGTGTTAATTATAATAAATATTATCACGTATTTTCCTCAGAGCTCTCTCTTTCTCTAATAAAATCATTGCTTTCAGCTCATCTTAAAGTAGTTACTCGAAATGCCCTGAGTTGAGTTTGGATGTTGCTGACTTTTATATTTTCTATTCCTATCTTTATTTTCTTTCTTCATCTCTAATTTTGTAAGACGCCCTGGTTTTCTAAGACGCTTTCTAATTTAAGAAATATTAAATTAAAATATTTAAAAAATTTTAAAAAGTCTGGTTCGGCTGTTGATTGGGCTAAATATTCTATAGCTAAGTCTAACTTTAATATCTTAAATTCTCGCTGCTATGAGAATTATCTTGTACGTGTCAAACGCCAGTTTTCTCGTGATCCGAAACAATTTTACACTTTTGTAAATTCTAAGCGTAAATCTTCTGGTTTGCCAACCTCATTTTTCTTTGGTTTGGAAAAATCTTGTGAAGATCAAGAGTCTTCTGATCTTTTTGCAAAATTTTTCCAATCAACTTATTCTTCCGTTGATTCAATTAATTACTCAAATACATATTCCTTTTCTGAATCTTATTCAGTTAATATTCCTAAGATTTCAGCAGATTCCTTGGTTGCAGCCATTAGGACACTGAAATCATCGTTCTCTCCTGGTGCTGATAATATTCCAAGTTGTGTGATTAAAGAGTGTAGTGCTGCTCTTCTGTCACCATTATTAAAATTGTTTAATTTGTCTTTGGATAGCTCGGTTTTCCCTTTAAGTTGGAAAGAGACTTTTATTATTCCGTTACATAAAAAAGGCGGAAGATCTGACATTTCCAATTATAGAGGTATTGCGAAATTATCTACAATTCCGAAGTTATTTGAAAAAATAATAACCTCATCCTTACAACACTTTTGTAAATCGATTATTCATCCAGCGCAACATGGGTTTTTTCAAAATCGATCTACCGCTACGAATCTATTAGAATTTACTTCCCTAGTAAACGACAGTTTTTCGAATAGAATGCAAACTGATGTTATTTATACTGACTTCAGTAAAGCATTTGATTCAGTTCACCACCACTTGTTAATTTTAAAATTGGATCGCTTAGGATTTTCCCCTAAACTTTTATCGTGGATTTTATCCTACTTAAAGGATAGAACTTAGAGAGTTTTGCTGAGATCATCAATTTCTAACTAATCTATGTTACGTCGGGTGTTCCTCAGGGTAGTCATTTAGGACATTTACTCTTTTCTCTTTTTATAAATGACCTGCCAAGTTGTATTTCTCATTCAACTATATTTATGTATGCAGACGATGTAAAACTTTGCCTCTCATATTATAGTCTACTTGAGCATACACACCTTCAAGATGACCTAAATGCATTTCAATGTTGGTGTAAGGTTAATCAATTGCACTTAAATTACTCTAAGTGTATGACTATGACCTTCTGTCGAACTACTCCATACATTGTTGACTATAATATTAATAATATTTCCTTAAAACGCATTTTTACCTTCAAAGATCTTGGCGTTCTCTTTGACACTAAACTTAATTTCAATCTGCATATTTCCACCATCACAAATGAAGTTAAATGTGTGCTTGGCTTTATTAAACGATGGTCTAAGGAATTTAAAGATCCTTTTATTACGAAGTAGTTATTTATTTCACTGGTGCGCCCTATCTTAGAATATTGTTCAGTTATTTGGTCTCCGCAATATAAACTGTATCAGGATCGCATTGAATCGGTCCAGAAACAGTTTCTACTTTTTGCTTTAAGGGATCTAAATTGGGACAACAATTTGCGTTTACCTTCCTATTATAGTAGGCTTCTACTTATTGACCTGCCATCATTAGTTAATCGTAGGACAATTTTAGGTATTACATTCCTACACAACTTAATCATTGGTAACATTAACTCGCCCAGCTTGTTAATGCGGCTCCATTTTTCTATTCCTTCCCGAATTACCAGGAACTATCGCCCCTTACAATTACCACAGTGCACCACAGATTATTCATTACATTACGCTTTTCATGTCTTATGTGTTAATTATAATAAATATTATCACGTATTTTCCTCAGAGCTCTCTGTTCCTCTAATAAAATCATTGCTTTCAGCTCATCTTAAAGTAGTTACTCGAAATGCCCTGAGTTGAGTTTGGATGCTGCTGACTTTTATATTTTCTATTCCTATCTTTATTTTCTTTCTTCATCTCTAATTTTGTATTATTATTAATTTTCTTTTCTCACTAATAATTTTTTATTTTAAGAATTATTATAAATTGTTAGGTTAATATCATACCAGAGAACCTATAACTCTAATTTAAGTTTTCAATTAACACTTTCTATTTTTCTTAGTTTCAATAGTATCACTGACCATTTTTGGCTGTGAATTGGGGCATAGCTGGCCGGTCTGGCAAATAAAACACCTCCATCGGGTTGGCGACACTATTGTTATTTTAAATGTTTTGTACTTCTGGTTAGGCTTTATGTTTATATAATTTTAATTTTCTTTAGTTTGACTCACGATTTGTCAACATATTACAAATAAAATGAAATAAAAATAAACGCGTCGAAGATCAAGAGCGGGTGATTGCTTATGCCAGCCGGAAGTTGACAAAGACCGAGTTGAACTATTCGGCAACGGAAAAGGAGTGCCTCGCTATTGTCTGGGCCATCAGGCAAATGCGATGCTACCTAGAAGGCTACCGGTTCGATGTGATCACGGACCACTTGGCGCTGAAATGGCCCAACTCCATAGAGAGCCCCACTGGCAGGATAGCCAGGTGGGCGCTAGAGTTGCAACAGTACCAGTTCGACGTCCACTATCGCCGAGGTAATTTGAATGTGGTGGCCGACGCCCTTTCGCGTCAACCTTTGGACACTTGTCAACAAGTAAAAGAGACGGACGTGCCTTGCAAGTAGGTCGCGAGGATGCTTGAGAAAATCGGGAAGGAGCCGCAGAAGTTTAGCGATTACATCGAGCAAAACGGGCAACTATACCGTAACTTATGACATCAGATCGACGGAGAGGATTACATTCCCTGGAAATTGTGTGTACCAGAGAGCCAGAGAGGCAGAGTGCTAAAAGAATGCCATGACGCCCCCACCGCGGGCCACCGAGGTGTGCGGAAAACGGTGGGCAGGCTGGCACAAAGATATTATTGGCCAGGTATGTTCCGTGACGCCGCCAGATATGTGAAGCGGTGCGAACTATGTCAGAGATTCAAGAGCGTCCAGCGAAACCCCGCAGGGCAGATGTTGACGAGACAAGTGGTGGGACCCATGGCGGTCTTGAGCGCCGATTTTGTGGGTCCTCTGCCGCGTTCTAAGCACGGGAACATGATGCTGTTAGTGTTCCACTGAGGAGGGCCACCACGGCATCGTTACAGGCGGCGTTCAGAGAGCGCATACTCGGCAAGTTCGGAATACCAAAAATCTTCGTGTGCGATAACGGGGTGCAATTCGCGAGTAGAAGCTTCCGCTCATTAATGGAGTCTCTTGGTGTGGCTCTCCAGTTCACAGCGCCATATTCGCCACAAGAAAACCCCACCGAGAGGACGAATCGCACGGTCAAGACCATGATAGCACAATATATCGAAGGCCATCAGAATTCGTGGGACGAACTGTTGCCTGAGATAACGCTGGCGGTCAATTCGAGTGTGGCAGATTCCACGGGGTTTACGCCGTCTCTTCTCATGAAGGGGCGAGAAACGCGATTGCCAGACTCATTGTACCACGAAGTCACGCCCGGGTCAGCGATAAAGGAGATCGATCCGAAAGCTCAAGGAGACAGGATGAGAGAGGTTTTCGAGACCGTTCGTAACAACTTGCAGCGCTACTCGAAGGACCAAGGCCGGTATTACAACTTGCGTCGTCGGGAATGGAGACCGAAGTTGGGCTCAATGGTTCTGGTGCGTCAGGACCACTTGTCGAACGCGGCAGAAGGTTTCGCGGCGAAACTGGCACCAAAGTTCGAGCACCCATACAGGGTGGTGCAGTTTTTGTCCCCGAACGTAGTACGCCTGGCCAAGACAAGCGAGCGCAAAAGAAGGGTGGTTAGTCTCGCTCAATTGAAGCCGTTCTACCGAAGCGATGCGGAGAGTGACGGGGCGAGCGAGGACGGACATGGGCGGGAAGTCACAGAAGATTCCGCGGATACACTGTCCGCACCCGCGATATCCGCCACTACCCAGTCAAACCCAACCCAATCCATTAGAAAACAACCTCACTAGTAGCAACTAACCCCGTAGTTAGATAGCAGCCCTCGGCCAAAACCGATCCACGATTACCATAATAAAAACAATTTCATATCTTCCACAGAAATAAACAAACAAACGAACACGCAACATGGAGTCCAACTTTGACATCATTGGAAGTGCCGAAGACAGCAGCTTCGCAGATGCCGAGTGGCTGGAGGGCATCGAGTGGGGCGTCCAGATGCCTGGGCGTGGTGGGACGCCCGTGTACGTCGAGAGGCCGACATCCCCCTTATACCTGTCGGCTTTGTCGGAAGGCGAAGGGCCGGAAGGGTGGGCGAGTCCGACCCCGTGGGCAGCGAAAGACGAAAAGTCGCGGGAGCATTGCTCGTCGTGGAAGGTGAGCGGCGGTGCGGAACGAAGTCCCACCGTCGCCGACCCCGCTCGAAAGACTGCGGCGTGGGAGAACGAGGAAGCAGATGTCCGCCGAGCGTTGAAGATGCAATCCTCGCCGCGGGGATGGGACGGCGGCAGGGAGCGCTGTCTTCGTGGAGGCGGCGTCAAGCAGTGACGCGGCGGAGCATCCGATGGGAGGCCGTCGCCGTTTCGGCGTCCGAGCAAAGCGAAGCGGCGATGAGGGCTCGAACGGCCTCCCATCGGATGCTCCGCCGGGAACGGCGGAAGGGCGTTATCACCCTCTCTGGCCATCGCGTGAACGTGGCCGTATCTCCGCGCGTAAGCACCGCCGTTCGAGTCGCTATGCGAGGCCGATGCCTAAAGCTGCCGAGAGCCGATCGGTGTCCGCCGGGGCGCCGAGGAACCCGGAGACGGCAAGGGTGGCGCTCGTCAGTCGACGGAGCGGTATCACGCGGGCCGCCGCAAGGAGGAGCAGCTCACCCAAGAGCCAAAGGAGTGAGGAGATGAGGCTCCGGGCAGATCCGGCCGACTTCTTGAATGGATGGGAGATAGGCGTGGCGGAATGCCTGGACCGGAGCGCGGAGGTCTGGCCTTTGATACCCATTAATTGGCGCGTATACCAGGTGGGCATGATGCTGGATGCAGAAGCCATCTGGAGGTTGAAGGAGATCGTGGCCTGGGGGGGTGTGAAGCGGCTCGCCGGCGAACCGTTTCACATCGGAGTTTGTAGACATGTAAGGATTTGTAGCCACGTAAGAATTTGTAGTTAGGCAAGAGTTAGATATAGGTATAGTTTGGCATTAGGTATAGTTTTCTTTCACGTAAGAGTTAGATGTAGGTGTAGTTGTTAGTTAGTATAGTAAGATAGATCCTTATGTATAATTGCATTTTTTATTTTTTTTTTGAAAGAGCGTGAGCACAGCGCGCGCAATCGACGATGCGACTCTGCCCGGAGTGGTGAGAGGCCCTAATTCTGCCGCGGCAGAGTTGCATCGCCGAGTTGCAACAGTACCAGTTCGACGTCCACTATCGCCGAGGTAATTTGAATGTGGTGGCCGACGCCCTTTCGCGTCAACCTTTGGACACTTGTCAACAAGTAAAAGAGACGGACGTGCCTTGCAAGTAGGTCGCGAGGATGCTTGAGAAAATCGGGAAGGAGCCGCAGAAGTTTTAGCGATTACATCGAGCAAAACGGGCAACTATACCGTAACTTATGACATCAGATCGACGGAGAGGATTACATTCCCTGGAAATTGTGTGTACCAGAGAGCCAGAGAGGCAGAGTGCTAAAAGAATGCCATGACGCCCCCACCGCGGGCCACCGAGGTGTGCGGAAAACGGTGGGCAGGCTGGCACAAAGATATTATTGGCCAGGTATGTTCCGTGACGCCGCCAGATATGTGAAGCGGTGCGAACTATGTCAGAGATTCAAGAGCGTCCAGCGAAACCCCGCAGGGCAGATGTTGACGAGACAAGTGGTGGGACCCATGGCGGTCTTGAGCGCCGATTTTGTGGGTCCTCTGCCGCGTTCTAAGCACGGGAACATGATGCTGTTAGTGTTCCACTGAGGAGGGCCACCACGGCATCGTTACAGGCGGCGTTCAGAGAGCGCATACTCGGCAAGTTCGGAATACCAAAAATCTTCGTGTGCGATAACGGGGTGCAATTCGCGAGTAGAAGCTTCCGCTCATTAATGGAGTCTCTTGGTGTGGCTCTCCAGTTCACAGCGCCATATTCGCCACAAGAAAACCCCACCGAGAGGACGAATCGCACGGTCAAGACCATGATAGCACAATATATCGAAGGCCATCAGAATTCGTGGGACGAACTGTTGCCTGAGATAACGCTGGCGGTCAATTCGAGTGTGGCAGATTCCACGGGGTTTACGCCGTCTCTTCTCATGAAGGGGCGAGAAACGCGATTGCCAGACTCATTGTACCACGAAGTCACGCCCGGGTCAGCGATAAAGGAGATCGATCCGAAAGCTCAAGGAGACAGGATGAGAGAGGTTTTCGAGACCGTTCGTAACAACTTGCAGCGCTACTCGAAGGACCAAGGCCGGTATTACAACTTGCGTCGTCGGGAATGGAGACCGAAGTTGGGCTCAATGGTTCTGGTGCGTCAGGACCACTTGTCGAACGCGGCAGAAGGTTTCGCGGCGAAACTGGCACCAAAGTTCGAGCACCCATACAGGGTGGTGCAGTTTTTGTCCCCGAACGTAGTACGCCTGGCCAAGACAAGCGAGCGCAAAAGAAGGGTGGTTAGTCTCGCTCAATTGAAGCCGTTCTACCGAAGCGATGCGGAGAGTGACGGGGCGAGCGAGGACGGACATGGGCGGGAAGTCACAGAAGATTCCGCGGATACACTGTCCGCACCCGCGATATCCGCCACTACCCAGTCAAACCCAACCCAATCCATTAGAAAACAACCTCACTAGTAGCAACTAACCCCGTAGTTAGATAGCAGCCCTCGGCCAAAACCGATCCACGATTACCATAATAAAAACAATTTCATATCTTCCACAGAAATAAACAAACAAACGAACACGCAACATGGAGTCCAACTTTGACATCATTGGAAGTGCCGAAGACAGCAGCTTCGCAGATGCCGAGTGGCTGGAGGGCATCGAGTGGGGCGTCCAGATGCCTGGGCGTGGTGGGACGCCCGTGTACGTCGAGAGGCCGACATCCCCCTTATACCTGTCGGCTTTGTCGGAAGGCGAAGGGCCGGAAGGGTGGGCGAGTCCGACCCCGTGGGCAGCGAAAGACGAAAAAGTCGCGGGAGCATTGCTCGTCGTGGAAGGTGAGCGGCGGTGCGGAACGAAGTCCCACCGTCGCCGACCCCGCTCGAAAGACTGCGGCGTGGGAGAACGAGGAAGCAGATGTCCGCCGAGCGTTGAAGATGCAATCCTCGCCGCGGGGATGGGACGGCGGCAGGGAGCGCTGTCTTCGTGGAGGCGGCGTCAAGCAGTGACGCGGCGGAGCATCCGATGGGAGGCCGTCGCCGTTTCGGCGTCCGAGCAAAGCGAAGCGGCGATGAGGGCTCGAACGGCCTCCCATCGGATGCTCCGCCGGGAACGGCGGAAGGGCGTTATCACCCTCTCTGGCCATCGCGTGAACGTGGCCGTATCTCCGCGCGTAAGCACCGCCGTTCGAGTCGCTATGCGAGGCCGATGCCTAAAGCTGCCGAGAGCCGATCGGTGTCCGCCGGGGCGCCGAGGAACCCGGAGACGGCAAGGGTGGCGCTCGTCAGTCGACGGAGCGGTATCACGCGGGCCGCCGCAAGGAGGAGCAGCTCACCCAAGAGCCAAAGGAGTGAGGAGATGAGGCTCCGGGCAGATCCGGGCCGACTTCTTGAATGGATGGGAGATAGGCGTGGCGGAATGCCTGGACCGGAGCGCGGAGGTCTGGCCTTTGATACCCATTAATTGGCGCGTATACCAGGTGGGCATGATGCTGGATGCAGAAGCCATCTGGAGGTTGAAGGAGATCGTGGCCTGGGGGGGTGTGAAGCGGCTCGCCGGCGAAACCGTTTCACATCGGAGTTTGTAGACATGTAAGGATTTGTAGCCACGTAAGAATTTGTAGTTAGGCAAGAGTTAGATATAGGTATAGTTTGGCATTAGGTATAGTTTTCTTTCACGTAAGAGTTAGATGTAGGTGTAGTGTTAGTTAGTATAGTAAGATAGATCCTTATGTATAATTGCATTTTTTATTTTTTTTTTGAAAGAGCGTGAGCACAGCGCGCGCAATCGACGATGCGACTCTGCCCGGAGTGGTGAGAGGCCCTAATTCTGCCGCGGCGAGAGTTGCATCGCCGAGTTGCAACAGTACCAGTTCGACGTCCACTATCGCCGAGGTAATTTGAATGTGGTGGCCGACGCCCTTTCGCGTCAACCTTTGGACACTTGTCAACAAGTAAAAGAGACGGACGTGCCTTGCAAGTAGGTCGCGAGGATGCTTGAGAAAATCGGGAAGGAGCCGCAGAAGTTTTAGCGATTACATCGAGCAAAACGGGCAACTATACCGTAACTTATGACATCAGATCGACGGAGAGGATTACATTCCCTGGAAATTGTGTGTACCAGAGAGCCAGAGAGGCAGAGTGCTAAAAGAATGCCATGACGCCCCCACCGCGGGCCACCGAGGTGTGCGGAAAACGGTGGGCAGGCTGGCACAAAGATATTATTGGCCAGGTAATGTTCCGTGACGCCGCCAGATATGTGAAGCGGTGCGAACTATGTCAGAGATTCAAGAGCGTCCAGCGAAACCCCGCAGGGCAGATGTTGACGAGACAAGTGGTGGGACCCATGGCGGTCTTGAGCGCCGATTTTGTGGGTCCTCTGCCGCGTTCTAAGCACGGGAACATGATGCTGTTAGTGTTCCACTGAGGAGGGGCCACCACGGCATCGTTACAGGCGGCGTTCAGAGAGCGCATACTCGGCAAGTTCGGAATACCAAAAATCTTCGTGTGCGATAACGGGGTGCAATTCGCGAGTAGAAGCTTCCGCTCATTAATGGAGTCTCTTGGTGTGGCTCTCCAGTTCACAGCGCCATATTCGCCACAAGAAAACCCCACCGAGAGGACGAATCGCACGGTCAAGACCATGATAGCACAATATATCGAAGGCCATCAGAATTCGTGGGACGAACTGTTGCCTGAGATAACGCTGGGCGGTCAATTCGAGTGTGGCAGATTCCACGGGGTTTACGCCGTCTCTTCTCATGAAGGGGCGAGAAACGCGATTGCCAGACTCATTGTACCACGAAGTCACGCCCGGGTCAGCGATAAAGGAGATCGATCCGAAAGCTCAAGGAGACAGGATGAGAGAGGTTTTCGAGACCGTTCGTAACAACTTGCAGCGCTAACTCGAAGGACCAAGGCCGGTATTACAACTGCGTCGTCCGGGAATGGAGACCGAAGTTGGGCTCAATGGTTCTGGTGCTCAGGACCCACTTTCGAACGAGCGGCAGAAGGTTTCGCGGCGAAACTGGCACCAAAGTTTCGAGTACCCATCAGGGTGGTGCCAGTTTTTGTCCCCGAACGTAGTACGCCTGGCCAAGACAAGCGAGCGCAAAAGAAGGGGTGGTTAGTCTCGCTCAATTGAAGCCGTTCTACCGAAGCGATGCGGAGAGTGACGGGGCGAGCGAGGACGGACATGGGCGGGAAGTCACAGAAGATTCCGCGGATACACTGTCCGCACCCGCGATATCCGCCACTACCCCAGTCAAACCCAACCCAATCCATTAGAAAACAACCTCACTAGTAGCAACTAACCCCGTAGTTAGATAGCAGCCCTCGGCCAAACCGATCCACGATTACCATAATAAAAAACATTTCATATCTTCCCAGAAATAAACAAACAAACGAACACGCAACATGGAGTCCAACTTTGACATCATTGGAAGTGCCGAAGACAGCAGCTTCGCAGATGCCGAGTGGCTGGAGGGCATCGAGTGGGGCGTCCAGATGCCTGGGCGTGGTGGACGCCCGTGTACGTCGAGAGGCCCGACATCCCCCTTATACCTGTCGCTTTGTCCGGAAGGCGAAGGGCCGGAAGGGTGGGCGAGTCCGACCCCGTGGGCAGCGAAGAGACGAAAAGTCGCGGGAGCATTGCTCGTCGTGGAAGGTGAGCGGCGGTGCGGACGAAGTCCCACCGTCGCCGACGCCCGCTCGAAAGACTGCGGCGTGGGAGAACGAGGAAGCAGATGTCCGCCGAGCGTTGAAGATGCAATCCTCGCCGCGGGGATGGGAACGGCGGCAGGGAGCGCTGTCTTCGTGGAGGCGGCGTCAAGCAGTGACGCGGCGGAGCATCCGATGGGAGGCCGTCGCCGTTCGCGGCGTCCGAGCAAAGCGAAGCGGCGATGAGGGCTCGAACGCCCTCCCATCGGATGCTCCGCCGGGAACGGCGGAAGGGCGTTATCACCCTCTCTGGCCATCGCGTGAACGTGGCCGTATCTTCCGCGCGTAAGCACCGCCGTTCGAGTCGCTATGCGAGGCCGATGCCTAAAGCTGCCGAGAGCCGATCGGTGTCCGCCGGGGCGCCGAGGAACCCGGAGACGGCAAGGGTGGCGCTCGTCAGTCGACGGAGCGGTATCACGCGGGCCGCCGCAAGGAGGAGCAGCTCACCCAAGAGCCAAAGGAGTGAGGAGATGAGGCTCCGGCAGATCCGGCCGACTTCTTGAATGGATGGGAGATAGGCGTGGCGGAATGCCTGGACCGGAGCGCGGAGGTCTGGCCTTTGATACCCATTAATTGGCGCGTATACCAGGTGGGCATGATGCTGGATGCAGAAGCCATCTGGAGGTTGAAGGAGATCGTGGCCTGGGGGGGTGTGAAGCGGCTCGCCGGCGAACCGTTTCACATCGGAGTTTGTAGACATGTAAGGATTTGTAGCCACGTAAGAATTTGTAGTTAGGCAAGAGTTAGATATAGGTATAGTTTGGCATTAGGTATAGTTTTCTTTCACGTAAGAGTTAGATGTAGGTGTAGTTGTTAGTTAGTATAGTAAGATAGATCCTTATGTATAATTGCATTTTTTATTTTTTTTTTGAAAGAGCGTGAGCACAGCGCGCGCAATCGACGATGCGACTCTGCCCGGAGTGGTGAGAGGCCCTAATTCTGCCGCGGCAGAGTTGCATCGCCGATGAGAAGAGGAGAGACGATCGATGAAAGAGGCAGTTAGCTAGCAGATTGAACAGAGCGCGGTCGACGGTTTTTTTTTTGGTGTGGAGACGAAGAAAAAGAGAGAAAGAGTTGTGCGGGGAAGAAAAGTAGATAATAAGACGAAAATTGTGAAGTTAACGGAGAAGAACAGTAAGAAATAATAAGAACAAAAAAAAAAAAAAAAGCAAGGAGCCGAAAAGAAAAGGAATAAGTGAAATAAAGAAAAATTTAAAAAACAAAAAAACGTGAGTTTTTATTTGTCTGAATTTGCATGCCATAAACTTAACAAAATCGAGCTAATTTGACCCAGTACTAAAGTAGAGACGGCGAGGCGTAACCTGCCGCAATCCCACATTCTCATTTGAGCAGCAAAGTTATTTTTATACCCTGAACCCATTGAAAATGGGAAATCAGGGTATAATGGTTTTGTTAAAAGTATGTAACAGGCAGAAGGAGGCGTGGCAGACCCCATAAAGTATATATATTCTTGATCAGGGTGACGAGAAAAGTTGATATAGCCATGTCCGTCTGTCTGTCCGTCCGTCCGTCCGTCCGTCCGTCTGTCCGTCTGTCCGTCTGTCCGTCTGTCCGTATGTTTCAACGCGTCGATTTCCGAAGATACAAAAGCTAGAGAGTTCATTCTTTTTGTGTTAGGTCCGTATATTGCACGCGCAGTACGAGTTTGTTTCAGAAATTCGATAACTTGTATATTTGCAAGGTTATCGATAACTGAAATTATCGGGAACCAGTTATAAAATTCTAGCTAATTCACCTTAAGAGTTAGAGTCTCCAAGTCTTCTGCATATATATAGATACCAATTTAATACAATTTCGGTTTTTGTCAGATTTTGGATTCCGAACCCCAATTCGTCCCACCACCCCCCAAATGTGAAAAAAAATGCATTTCAAATACTAGAGACATACAGTTTGGTTTGGCATAAAGATATGAATATCATAATCTTAATCTGAACATATCAATACGATTGTCCATCTAGAAACAGAATTATTAGTCTATAAAGTTTTCTCATCAAAACCCATGTGGCGCAGCAAGCAAGGCAGCGACAAAGCAAGACGCATTGCGGGCGCACATATGTACATACATACATATGTACATATGTATGTATGTATGTATGTATATGTGTACAATCCGCAGATCAGCGTGTGGCTGTACATACATATGTATGTACATATTTGGGGCATGTAAAGCTAATTGTAAAAGAGTTATGATTTCTAAAAAAAACCTAAAATGTCAAATAGAATATTTAGATCATGCTGAAACTCTCATTACATTCCATTATATATTTTAAAAATTTAAAAACAATTAAAATAACAATGGAAATGCAAGCAACGTTGAGCAATGCAAATCAATTTCGTATGCGTGTGCACATATACACACAAAAAATCTTGGGCCGTTTTCTATGTTGCTATGCGTGCAGATTCTAAGAATCACAATTGTTTTTGAATTGCGTTAGAATTGTCTTTGAATTGTATTTGTATTTCAGTCACTGCTTTAGTTTTTTTTTCGTATATGGCGAATTTGATTCGTTTTTCGCTACTTTGTCGTTCGAGTGATCCGTGGTGTAGATGGCTAGATAGATGCACCGAATGTTGTGCTGTCGCAGGTTCTAGCCCCGCCTAATCCATTCATAATTTCTTTTTTTAATTTTTTTTTTTTTTTATTTATTTCTTTTTTATTATTATTTATTCTTTTGTATCTGATACTTTGAAAGTCAGTTGGTAGTTTAACTAATTGTGAATAAGTGGGTTTTTTTTTTATTTCAAATATTTAATAGCATCATTTCTGAAAGTGTTTTGTTTCAATCATATTTTATTCCGTTAAGTCAACAGAAAATAATGAACAAAAAAAAAGTCTGCCCAAATAACAAAAGCACGTGACATCAACGGTTTTCCTATATGTATGCCACATGTACATTCAAAGCTAGTGTAGCATGGTCTAAAATTTAAACTTGCTAGATGGCGCTTTAGCTGTGAACTTATTTACTATGGCTATTACAGCTTCGAGTGGCATTGATATATTTCTTTTACAATTATGAAGTGTCTGTGTTAATTAAGGTGATGCCTGTTAATCGAGGAACGTCTATTTGTTGGGTCTATTTTTAATGATATTTAATAATATAACATTTTTCGAATTTCAACTAATATAAGCGCCATCTATTATTATTTTTTTTGGCAATGCAATGTATATATACATGTACATATGTACATTTTGATACATTCTTATATATACTTTCTGATTTATCCATATGGGTAATTCTCTAGAAAAGTCAACTTTTTGTCACGTTTGACACTGGTTTTTTGTAATTATCTTGAAAACGGATTAATTTTAGTACTAATCAAGAGCAATTGTTAAAATAAAGAAGTTTTTTGCCATTTTCAGCACTAAAATTGATGCATTTTCAAGATAATTACAAAAAAAAAACCAAACCACAGTACAGATTATTATTTTATTTTATTAAAATTGGGTTCAGGGTATTATCTAGTCGAGCACTCTCGACTAGAGTTTTCTTACTTGTTTCTTAAAGGTTTTTATGTTTCATCGTGTCCGCAAAGCTTGCATATCCGACGTGCCTTCTCATTGTGTTTTCGCCAGTGCAAGTAGGATTGTGTGTGTGAATTAGTATATACATTTGTATATACATTTGTATATACATTTGTATATACATTTGTATATACATATGTATATACATTTGTATATACATATGTATATACATTTGTATATACATATATACATACCTTTATACATAAGTTGAGGTACCTGCTTATCTCTATTTTAGTGTGACGGTCGAAGAGCTGGGGCGTATCTATTCATTAGAGCGTTGCTTAATTTGCGTAGCGATGTGTTTTGCACACTTCCACTTCCACCTCGACATCCTATGCTCTATTCCCCAATCTACATTTAGTGCTCAACACGCTTATTCTCATTGCTGTTTATGCTTGTGCCATTGCGGCATTGCGTCATCGCAACGTAGCTAATTTAAAGCTTCTGGCGCTATACCACACATCCCATTGAAAATGGGAATTCAGGGTATAATGGTTTTGTGAAAATGTATGAAACAGACAGAAGAAGATGTCGCAGACCCCAAAAAATATGTATATACAAAAATTTATAAGTTTTCGATTAATAAACAGAAAGTTTCCAGCGGATTTGAATCCAGGTCATTTTAAAATAACATGCAATCGTCATCTAAACCTAAAAAGTTCACTGCTATAAGCTCACAATTCAATCGCAATTCTTAGAATACTATAGCATGCAGCTTTTGTATGCTTACATAGAAAATCGGTTCATTTGCGCGCACGCAGTGTGTATACTCGTATAGTGTGTATAGGAAAAATGTTTGTTGCTTGCCATGTAAACATTAACGGCACCTACGGAAACAGAGTATCTCGCAGTTAGTTGCGCCTTACTGCAACGTTCTTACTTATTAAAGATGTCGGAGGGAAGATAAGTAAATACCACAGCATCGTATACACAGTAGTTGGCTTGAATAATAAATGCTGAGACCTATTAGCCATGTCGCTTTTGCAAACGGATTATTCACAATTACTTGGATATGCATTCATTGTAAAGTGGAAAGCGCCGCTAAGCTGTGTTTGACTGCTGCCAATAGGCAAAGCTAATTAATTGCTTGAGCTCTGTTGAATGCAATTGCATTTGGGCGCTTAAGCAATTCCAATGAGTGATGCACAAGAGCTGCAATTTTATTAGTGACAAATCCGCCAGCAACAACGCCCTTCGACTATTTAACCAGCATTGAATCAATTGTAACATGCCGACAAACGGCTCAATGCCGATCTGCTCTCTAACAATAGCAACGACCATGAAATGTCTATGACTGATGCTCAGCTGGCTTCATAGCCGCCACGCAACAAAACAGACAACCAGACTAACAGACAGACTGACTGACTGACTGATTGAGTGGGCTTCAATGAAATAACAATGCAACATTTAAAGTTCTCATATTCTGGTTCAGAATATTCCCATACATATATACATACATACAATAGTATGTACACACTTTCCAGTTTCCATTTTGCGGTATTTTTCATTTCCTTTCCAAATAAAA